>JAJAGP010004230.1:0-53965 GCA_025084515.1 Ancistrus triradiatus | reverse complement strand
AAAAAAAAACCTTTGTATTTATAAAAAGCATTGTTGGAACATGCATTATTATTAGTGCCTCTAGGACAGTATGCAGACAACATTACACTATAAAACGTAGAATCTTGCCATCGTAATGGTGAGAAAAAGGCATCCTGAACCATGTTCTCTAGAGATTCAGACAATGTTCTCTAGAGAATCATGGCAATCTCCCCTGCCCAGATACAATACAGGCTCAAAACCATGATGCTATCACAACCATGTTTCAAAGATATTTCATAAATGCAGTGTTTTTCGTTCTCCAGACTTCTCATTTAAAACAAAACGTTCTATTTTGGTTTCATCCATCCATAATTTTTTTTCCCAACAGTCTTCAGGTTTGTCCACATCTTTAGCAAATATCAGCAGTGGCTTCTCCTTGCAACTCTGCACACCACTGTTGTTTAATGTTCTCGTCATGTTCAACATGAATGTTAACATTAGCCTATGTGACAGAGGGCTTCAGGTGCTCTCATCTTTGTTGGTCGACCACTCCTGGGGAAGTTAACAGTGGAAATGTAACAGTACTGACTTCCTCTCCATTTGTACACACACTGCCTTAATTTGAAGTGGTAGAGTCCAAACTCTTTAGAGATGGCTGTAGACTTAGATGTAGTCTTTTCAAACATGAGGAGTATCAACAAACTGAGGTCTTCAGAAATCTCCTTTGTTCATGCCATGACATACTTCGACAAACATGCTGTGAAGACCAGATGAAAATAGATATATAGATACAGTATATCTAGAAAGGGATGACAGTTAATCAAGTAATCACTCTGTCATCAACCTGTCTAAATAATTATGATGTTATGCATCTTGAGGTTTTGATCATCTTTGACACGTAATAACCACTGCATTTAAAATGTAAGCATAGTACAGTAAAAAAGATGCAAGTTTGGTTTCTCACAGCACGATCATACAAAATCTGTCTTTTTGGTCAAATCCAAGTTTTAGTTCCTCTTCACATATCCTGCATAATCTTCCTCCTCCTCTTCGTTTTCAGTGTTTGAAATGTAGCCGTCGATGGCTTGTGAGAATGTAGGCTGAATGTCCATTGTGGTTTCTGCTGGCCTCAAATAATGCAAAAGCACCACACTGTGTGTGTTCTCCATCTTCTTGTTTTTCTCATTATCATTTTGCTGTTGTTCTCCTTGACCTCCAAGGGTCAAAGAAAAGAGATTCACATTTACTTCCCCCTCGGTCTGCTCTTCCTGACTTTCTGCATCTCCTCTTCTATGTTTATGGCTATCCAAATTCTTCTTTGTAAACACTTGTATATTTGTTTCTAATGGTAAGAGGCATGTTGTAAAGGTCTGACTCGTAGTTTCAGGAGCTTTCATCTGGTAGTGAAGCCCCTCAGTGTGTAGAGACATCTGTTCAATCAGACAGTTCTGGGGTACATGTGTCTGTGATTCAACTAAAGGACTGATTTTAGGTGCATACTGAATCTCTATATTTCCTGTAGGGTAAAACGGGAACATCTCTTCTGAAATGTCTTCACAACCTATTCTTCTCTCATAGGTCACCTCTTCATCCTCTCTTTCTTGGTCTATATCTTCTTTCCTCTCTTCATCAACCTTGACATCTTTGAGTGTGTTGGGCAGCAATAAAATATGGGTTTGGACACCCACAGTGGACCATGCAAGAAGCAACTCTTTATAAGGCCTTTGAAAAGAACTCTAGAAAGACAATAGTAACAGAGTTAATACAAATCACTAGTTCCAGCCACTGGTCTATCTGGATGCTCTGGCTTTCCTCTGACGCTCTCCAAAGAAAGCGAAAAATTAAACATGCGAAAAAATAACCTTTTAATACAAAAAGCTGTAATTAATCAGATTATATTATGTATGCTTTTGCTAGCTGTGTCAAGTTAGTTATTTTAGCACATTGGTGAGACTGATGTTTGAGCTTACTGACTTGCCAATTTAGTTCCTATGTAGATCAGCATTGTGATTGTGTTCCTAATTTACCCCCTTAACAAACAACAAATAAACAGGGAGACTAAAGCAGTAGCATCCCAAACAGCAGAAAGGTAAAGGCAAACCAAAGAGAGAGAAAGTTTTGTGTCTCACCAGAACAGATGGTAGATGGGTTTTCAAACAAACAAATCCAGAGGCAACCAGCAGAACAGCAACCACTGCAAACACCAACACCAGCAGATACAAAATTGCAGAGATTGCTGCATCTAAAAATTGTGGGGGAAAAAAACATATACATATACATATACATATACACACACACATACATACATACATACATACATATTTTCTTTAATGTAATGTTTGATTGGTCCTGGACCACAGATATAAGAGCCACATGACTTCAGTTTACAGCTTCTGAAATCATTGTACGCCACAAAGCACATTATATTTAAGTGTAATATATAACATCATATTGCTTAAGAAAAGGGTGACTTTTTTTGAAAATTTCACAGATTAGCACTCTATTTTAAATTTGTTACAGCTGTAAGAAAATGTTAGTTAACACTTTGAAATAACTTCAATTTCTGCTTTGCATACTTATACAATGTAGTCATACCATCCAATGTCACACACACTGTTTTTATGTACTTGCTGAAAACACTGATTATTACTCTACAGTCCAGGTTGGAAAAGGTATATGTACTCATGAATTAAAGTTCCATGATCAGGCTGGTGTGAAAGTCCTTTTTTCCAGATGTGCAAACACTTACAAAATTCACATAATTAACTTAATCAGGCTATGTCCACACGTACACAAGTATTTTCTAAAACGGGGGTTTTCAAATTCGTTTATAAAAAAACATCCCTTTCACACAAGCACTGTCTAAACAAAAAACTTTGTCCACATGAAAACACAAAAACGCACACAGTTGCTGTCAAGAGCAATGCCAAACCAGCAGTCCTATATGCCGGCGAAGCAGCTCTCTCAACTACAACAGCAACGTCCTATGCATACGAACATTTTCTCGCCATTCTTCTTCAACAACCACTTCGTTTTGAAAGTTGTCCCACCAACGAGAGGTCCGACTGGGTCTCGTCCAAAAACTGAGCTATAGCCAAAGCAATTGTAAATTAATTGTCTTATCCACTTATCCTAGTCAGAGTTGTGGGAGAGCCGGTGCCTAGCCGGTAACACAAGGTGCAAGGTAGAAACAACCCAAGACAGAATGCTAAACCCATTGTAGGTCACATACACTCACACAGTCACACATCTACAGTCTAAGGGGCACTTTGGAAACACCAATTACCCCTACACACGTTTTTGGAATGTGGGAGGAAAAACAGTGTACCCGAAGAAAACCCATGTGAACACTGGGAGAACATGCAAACTCCATACATACATACCATACAGGCAGAGCAGGGTTTGGATCGAACCGGAAATCTCGAAGCTGTAAGGCGACAGTGCTAACCGTGCCGCCCAATTGTAATTATTTATTTATTTATTTTTTTTACAATTTTTAAATATTTTTAAATATTAAAAAATATTTAAATTAATAGTTCCCTCAATGTCTTCGGCTGTTCAGGCACTCAGGCAGCAAAGCAGCCATAAACCACGACACTACCTTCACCAGGTATGGAAATGAGGAGGAGATTTTGTTGTCTGTGCATAATGCCATTTTACCTATTGTCCCAGAGTCACTAAACAACATTCAGGTAGTTATTTGTAAATTTGAAATATTCAGGATTGTTCTTTTTTTCCCTCTTCAAATTTTTTAATTGTAATGAAACGGTGAACAGAGACTTTCTCTAGCAAGTTCTAGAAATGTTTATGTTTTGTGTGTTACTCTTGTTCCTGTTTTTACTATCATCAGCATTGCATGGTTAAATCATGGTATGATATTTGCAGGATACAGTTCATGTCTGTCATCTGTAGGTCATCTCACACTTTGTTTTACCTTTTAAAGAGCAGTACACAGATATCCACACCTATAGTCCATGATAATCTATGTTATCGAAGCATGACTTCACAGTATTCCAAAGAGCATCTTGTGATTTTAGTGAATACTTGGCTTAACCTGTTTTCAGGTGCCCCCATAAATGCCCAGTGGGGTTTAGGTTAGGTGGAGGGTAGTCAAGTTCATGATAGTCAGCACCCCTTGATTATCTTTGGTCTTCAATTAGTTGAGGTCCGTTTGGGCCACTGTCCTGCTGTAGTATGAATCCTTCTCCATACAGATCCAAAACACATTTTCAATAGTTCTCTCTGACTTCTGGCCCCGACTGTATATGGAAATTACTTAGCTTAATTTAAAAATGAAAATTATCACTTTTCTTTCACTGAAAGAATATGCACCAAAGGTTAATGTTTGGGTTAAGCAAACTACAACAGAATATTCATTTTACATATCAGACATAATTTATGAGCACAATCACCTGCATAACTTAATGGTATGCCCATAAGGCACATTTAAGAATTTGTTTTTCCCCTGCTTATTAACAGCAGCAGGCAAGGGTCATATCTGAGAGTAAATACAGACATATGGACCTACTTAACCATGGCAGAGAACACGTAGCCTGTTTCCATTATATACTATGAGGAAAAAGTAGTATTCCACATTCCTGTATGTTTAAACCATATCTACGACCCAATATCAGAAAAAGTTGGGATGGTATGGAAAATAAAAATAAAAACTATATGCAGTGTCCCTTACATTTCTTTTGACTTGTCTCATTGCAAGCAATATGAACCCAAGACAATTCAGGTTTGCTCTGGTCAACTTTATTTCATTTGTTAATAAACATCCATTCCTGCATTCCAGGCCTGCAACACATTACAAAAAAAAAAATAATAATAATTGGGAAAGGGATAATTGAGGGTTAGTAATGAGGTAAAAAAAAAAACTAAATAGTGATGTGATTTTAAACAGGTAATGTCAAACAGGTCATTATAATTATGATTTGGTACAAAAGCAGTATCCAGGGCTGAGTCTCTGAGTAGTAAAGATGGGCAGAGGATCTCTACAACTGGACTCCTCACTTTTTTCTGCAAAATATACAGTCAACCTGAAACTTCGCTAATTCGTACCTGAAAGTGAATGCCATATGCAGGCCCAATGATATGATGACAACAAAGGATCACACTGACTGTTACTTCTGTCTAACCAAAGTACAGTGGTGCTTGAAAGTTTGTGAACACTTCAGAGTTTTCTATATTTCAGAATGAACATGACCTAAAACATCACCAGATTTTCCTAAAAGTAGATAAGAGAACCCAGTTAAACAAATGACACAAACATATTATACTTTTTCATTTGTTTATTCAAGAAAATGATACAATATTACATATTAGTGAGTGGCAAAAGTATGTGAACCTCTAGGATTAGCAGTTAATTTGAAGGTGAAAATAGCCAGGTGTTTTCAATCAATGGGATGACAATCAGCTGCGAGTGGGCACCCTGTTTTATTTAAAGAATAGGTATCTATCAAAGTCTGCTCTTCGCAACACGTTTGTGCAAGTGTATCATGGCACGAACAATTCGATTTCTGAGGACCTCATAAAAAGAGTTGATGCTCATCAGGCTGGAAAAGGTTACAAAACCATCTCTGAAGAGTTTGGAATCCACCAATCCACAATCAGACAGATTGTGTACAAATGAAAGAAATTCAAGACCACTGTTACCCCTGGAGTGGCCGACCAACAAAAATTACTAAGAGCAAGGCATGTAATAGTTGGCAAGGTCAGAAAGGACCCCTGGGTAACTTCTAAGCAACGGAAGACCTCTCTTACATTGGCTAATGTTAATGTTCATGAGTCCACCATCAGAAGAACACTGAACAGCACTGGTGTGCATGGCAGGGTTGCAGGGAGAAAGCCACTGCTCTCCAAAAAGAACATTGCTGCTTGTCTGCAGTTTGCTAAAAATAATGTGGAAGAATGTTTTGTGGATGGATGAGACCAAAATTGTAACGGTTCACTATACTAGAAATGAGGGCAAACCGTGAAAATGAAAGAATAAAAGGCTTTTAGGACCCTACAGCGGTTAGCTCCAGATGGAAAAGTGAACCAAAATATAAATATAGAAATAACACAACAAGGGGAGAAATAAACAGAACAATAAAGCAACCTCAGTGGCTGGGAATCGAACCCTGGGCTGCAGCGTGCAGGCTCAATGCAATAGCCCACTCCACCACTGAGGGAGACACAAACAGGATGCCAGGATGGCTAGCCATCATTGATGGAACAATGAATTCTGAATTACATCAAAGCATTCTAAAGGAAAATGTCAGGACATCTGTCCATGAACTGAATCTCAAGAGAAGGTGGGTCATGCAGCAAGACAACGACCCTAAACACACAAGTCGTTCTACCAAATAATGGTTAAAGAAAAATGAAATTAATTTTTGGAATGGCCATGTCAAAGTCCTGACCTTAACCTCGTAAGACCTGATCATTCATTTGTGAGTTCACAAAGAATATTTCAATAACCATATAATATACAGCCCTAAAATCTGATGCGCCGTCTAGAGGACATCCTGGTCTTTACACTGATATCATTTGTGGAGGTGTTTCATTTGCAACCAGAGATCTGCTTTTTTCAAAATGGCTGCAATCTCAGCAACCAGGCTTTACAAACGCAAGAGAAGTAAGTTGTTGAATAATATTTATTAATTATTTTTTAAAGCCTACAATTTACATGTTTTACGTAAAAAACAGTTTTAGCAAATTTTCAAAGCAGTTTTTTACTGATTTGCACTTATGTTTAACCACTTAATTGTACTTTTTTAATGTCCTCTGTAATGGACATTGGGACTTCATCTATTTTTATGTGAAATTTGTAGAATCACAGGTGACATGACTTTGACTGAGGCAGAGAAAGTTTTGCTAAACATTGTGGAAGGAGAATCAGATGTTGAGCTTTCAGATCATGAGGAAATCGAGAAAACTAATGTAGTAGTTGAGGAGGAAAGGTCAGAAGAGGATGAGGAAGAGACAGAGGAGGAAGCATTACTGGATGAGCAGAAAAGGGACGATCACACCCCTCATAATCCAGTTTGGGTTAGAAGTAACATGTAAGCTTAGGAGTTAAAGACATTACTGTGATATCACTGTACTTCTTTATTTAATTTTTTTTGCCCTCAATGTTTTTGTACCTTCAGGGTTAAGTTATACTCTGACTACTAAATGGACAACTGGAATGAACGTATTCATGCGTTTAAGGTAGAAATCTGAGCCTTATTTAATTTCTGAATTTATTAGAAACTCGCCATATTCCCAACTTTATATTTTAAAAGTAAACATTAAAATGAAATGAATACTCTTCCCTCTCCTTTTACACCTAAGATTCATCCCTACTGTGGACCACAGTTTGCTGCCAGATGACACCCAAGGCCGTACTGACTGGACACCCTGGAATTACTTTACAAAAAAAGCAGTACATTCATGACAAAAAGTTTTTGATGAAATATCTGCAGTTACATACCAAAATGAGACACTGGTCAAAGGTGTCAGCCTTAATACCACTCCAGATGAAATTAAAACCTTCTTTGGTATATGCATGTACATGGCCTGCCTTGGATACCCCAAAATAATAATGTACTGGGCAGCAAAAACAAGGGTCCCCATCATTGCAGAGTCTATGACAAGACAGATTCTTTAAGATTCGGAGCACACAAAGTCACAAATGACCTTTATGTCCCTGATGAAGACAAAAAGAATGATGCTCTCTGGAAAGTGAGACCTCTACTGAAAAGAGTTCAGCAAGGCTGTTTTAATCTGCCAAGACCTTGGAAGGTATCCATAGATGAACAAATTATTCTTTTTACTGGCCGTTGCCCTGTGTGTCAGTTTGTTCCTGGGAAGCCAAACCCAACAGGTTTGAAAGTCTTTGTTCTCGCCAGTCCAAATGGCTTGGTATGGGACTTAAGTTTATAGAGGCAAAAACATATTTAGGGATGCAAAGTTGGGAATGCAGAAGGAAATGCAGTGCTTCAATTAGCAGAGTGTGTCCCAAAAGAAACCCTCATGTTCTTTGACAGGTATTTCACTTCAGTAAAATTACTTGATGTCCTACATATAAACGGTACGCAAGCAACAGGAACAATCATGAAAAACAGAATCCCTGCAGTTTGCAAGGTAAAGACGTCTAACGATTATAAGCTTCAGAAGAAAGGGCGGGGAACCTCTGAAATGGCTGTAAGAAAACCTGTTGCTCTTGCTGTGACAAAGTGCTCCACAATGCTCCACTTTTGACCTTTCTGCCACTAACAGCTGGATACAGTACAGATGTGACAACCAGACATATGGGAGATCAAAATAGGACATCTGTAAATATGTTGACTTTAAGCTGGTGTTGGCTGGGGAGATGATTGTCCATGCACAATCTTGTGCAAATGAGTACAGTGATGTGGAAAGCACTGAGGAAGAAGTGAATTCACCTCCCAGAAAACACAGATGTGTGTAGCCACACCCTCACAGCAGTGTAAAAAAAGTATGGTTCAGTCCACTTGCCAAAGATGGTGGAGGAAACAAATGCATGACGATGCCGAAATGCAGGATGGTGTTGGGAAAACATTTGTCAAGTGTGTAAAATGCAACATCTTTTTGCGTGTGACAACGAAAAAAAACCCCCTGCTTTTTGGACTACCACTCTAAACCATGAAAACGCAAATAGTGGGGATTTAAACTTAAGTGATGCAATGTTAGGCTTTGAAACCGGAAAGTCTTGTACTGGCTAAGTGAAGTTCAGCTAGTGTTCATGAATTGTTAACTAGTGTTAATTGTTTAAAAACCTGGATTACAGTTCATATGAGTAAAAATAAGGCATGTTTAATAAAAGTATTGACTTTTTACTGGGTTATTTCTTCTCTTGAGTTGAAACTTCATGTTGAAATAAAATGTATCTGAAGAATTTCTGAAACTGCCAAAAGTAAACAAAAAAAAACAAAAAAAACAAGAATACTGCGAGAAATACACTGCTCACAAAAATTAGGGTATATTTAAAAATAAAATATTCCATAATAAAATATTCCCTAATTTTTGTGAGCAGTGTATAAACAAGGTCCAAACAAACTCAACTTTCTTTTAAGTTTATTTCACTAACTGTTTTTTAGTTTTTTGATCTGATTCAGAACGGAAATACAAAATACATAAAGAAAATTACTATACCATGTCCCGTTGTCTCTTATAAAGGACATTTGAAAAATCTTTGTGACATGATTTTTTAATCCTCTCATCTATTTATTTTATTTACCTATTTTATTTCAAAATTACTGAAATTATCAAACTTTAGTTTTCCTGGGTTTCAGGAGGTTAATCTAATTGAAATGCTGTAGAAGGACCTAAAGTGAGCAGTTAATGTGAGGAAACCCACCAACATCCCAGAGTTGAAGCTGTTCTGTACGGAGGAATGGGCTAAAATTCCTCCAAGCCGGTGTGGAGGACTGATCAACAGTTACAGGAAAAGTTTAGTTGCAGTCATTGCTGCACAGGGGGGTCACACCAGATACTGAAAGCAAAGGTTCACATACTTTTGCCACTCCCTAATATCTAATATTGTATAATTTTCCTCAATAAGTAAATGACCAAGTATAATATTTTTGTCTCACTTGTTTAACTTGGTTCTCTTTATCTACTATTAGGAGAAAATCCGATGTTTTAGGTCATATTTATGCAGAAATACAGAAAATTCTAAAGGGTTCACAAACTTTCAAGCACCACTGTACCTGGCTCCTCTACTAAACATAAGAAATATACTGTATATTCCAATCTGCCTTCATACATGAGAAAACTGCCACATGATGGCAGTTCACCAGTAACCTGAGCAACACTGAGCATGAATGAGGCAAATAAAAACACCACAGTGCACAAACTAGACATGAAGCATAATCCAGATGTTGAACCTTTATGCCTGGTTGTCCGCATCTGATAACCTTGTGTTAGGTTTTGAGACCAAACCCCGCCTTTTCTTTGTTTTTTCGATTGTGGGGGATTAGGACTACATCGGCCACAATCCCTTGCTGGAAACAATATGGCCACAGACACACCCGAGACTCTGACTCTTAGTTTAATTATTGGACTTGATTGCTAACCATGCACTGCTGGGCTTGGCGGATATAAGCTTCATGCTCCCCAGTTGCCGGCGCAGTATCACTGCCTTTGTTTCACCCAAGCGGTTTGGTGCGTTTCTCCATTGCTCCTTGTTTCCTGAATTTCGCAGTCCCGTCAACCTTGGATTACTTGAGTTGCAGTTCCGTCTGCCCTGGATATTCGGGTTTGTGGTCCCGTCCGCCCTGAATTCTCGTGTTACAGTCCCGTCTGCCTTGGATTACTCATGCTGCTGTCCGCCCTGGACTACTTGTGTTTGAGGTCCCGTCCGCTTTCCCTGTGTGCGGCTGCGTCCGCGGGACTGTGGTACTGGACTATAGACCAAAAGGTCCAGGGTTCAATCCCACATCTGACAAGCTGCTACTGGTGGGTCCTTGAGCAAGGCCCTTAACCCACAATTGCTTGGATTGTAAGATTGTATCAATTGTAAGTCGCTCTGGATAAGGGCGTCTGCTAAATGCTGTAAATCTAAATGTTGGGACTGTGGTAGCCTAGTGGTTAAGGTATCGGACTTTGGGCCAAAAGGTCCAGGGTTCAAATCCCACCTCTGCCAAGCTGCCACTGTTGGGTCCTTGAGCAAGACCCTTAACCCACAACTGCTTGAATTGTAAGACTGTATCAATTGTAAGTCGCTCTGGATAAGGGCGTCTGCTAAATGCTGTAAATGTAAATGTGCAATATTTATGTTGCAGTTCCATCTGCCTCTAAGTGTTTTGTTTAACTGGTGTTAGCTTAGCCCAGCCAGCGTTAGCTACTTCCAGCCCGGCGTTGGCTTCTCCCAGTCGGCATAGCTTCCTGTGGCTTCTCCCAGGCCGGTGTTGTGCTTATCCCTGCCAGCGCTAGCTATTCCTCTGCCGGCTTTTGTTTATTTTCCAGCCGGGTTGGGTCCATTTAGTTTACTGGGTTTGGTGTTATTTTCCGGTGCTTTAGTTTGCTGTGTATATCTGGGTTCTGAGCATGATTCCCCTTGTTCGGTTAGCTGTGTTTCCCTTGGGTCTGTTTATAGCCGTGTTTTCATGCATTTAGGTTTATTCCTGGTTTGTCACCTGTCCAGTGTTTTGGTTCTGTGTATTTCGAGATTCTGTTACAGTTAGTGTATTATTCCCATGTCTTGTTATTCTGCATATATTCCCTGGTTTTCTTGGACTATTTTGTTAATAAACTGTTCCATTTTTGACTGGAACCTGCACCTCGTCTGGCCCTGTTCTTCCATGCACCGTAACACACAGTCAGAATTAAATGGCCTAAAAAGGTACTTTGACTGTCAAAATTCAAAAGCTAAGAGAGAACCACTTGGTTGAAGATTGAAAGTAAGGAGTTTGCTGTCACCAGGAACAACTATCTTTTCAGAACCCTCAAAATGGCACTGCATCAAGAACCGTCATTCATCAACAGCTGATATGACCATGCAAAGAATTACTTTGGCAAACCTTTGCCAAGAATTTCAATATGGAGTTTAATTCACAAATGCTACTTAAAACATTACTCTGCAAAAAGAAGCCTTATTTTAACCATGTCCAGAAGTGTCATTGACTTCTCTAAGCTTTAAGGCATCGGGTATGGGTCATCATATAGTGGAAATGTGTATTATGGTCAGACGAATCAGTATTCCAGATCTTTTTGGAAGAAATGGACGCAGTGTTCTCTGGACCAAGGACAAAAAAGACCATGCAGTGTGTTATCAGCTAAAAGTCTAAAAGACAGGGTCTGCCATGGTATGGGATTGGGTGAGATCACTTGGCAAAAATCTGTGATGGCAGCATTAACTTAGAAAAGTACATTGAGATTTTAGAGCAACATTAACCATGATACTAACATAACCATGTTTCACAGATGGGATAAGGTTCTTATGCTGGAACGCAGTGTTTTCCTTTCTATAAACATAAAGCTTATCCTTTAAACCAAAAAAAAATATTTTGGTGTAGGAAAAAATGCAATTTTCCTATACCTGTACTATTATGTGGCAGATGCTATTTTGTTTCAGAATGTATGTGTATGTATGTTATGTTTGCTATGTATGAGATCCATATTTCAAGGAGACCAAGGTGGTGAGACATACAGCGCTGTACAATGGTTGCACGATAATGCACAGAACGGACACTCATTTTCGACTATATGAGGCACCATTTGCCTGGACTGAAGAGAGTGTAATTTCCTCAAACCAAAGGTGCGATCATTCCCAACAGCATGGGGTCTTCCACTCTCACCTCAAGACACACACATCATCCTGTATGCAAACTACATATTGCCACAGTCAGCTGACACCCATGTGATAACTTTGTCCCCTTGTTAGATCAAAGGTTTTTACTGAATATAAAGATGTGTAGCCTGATAACCCTAGAGAGTTAGAATGAAGGAAAGAGTAAACGCTTTGAGTTGAGAGAACATCGAGAGGCCGACATTCGTTACCATCGTGATCCATTGTTTCTTGTAAGTTTGTATTATTTGTCTATATTATTATTATCTGTCTTTTGTAATAAATTCATTGTTACTCCTTTCTTTACACTAGTCTTCTAGTAGTCCTTTCTAGACAGATAATGTATATGTAATAATAGATCTCTTGAAAGCTGCATAGTTAGACATGTTAATAGTCATCCTCTGCCATATGTAAAAGACTAGATCTTGATATGATTCTAGCTGGCACATTGATAAAAAACCTCTGAACTAACTTAATGCATTAATACACTAGATATGTTGTAACCGACCTCTGACAGACTTACATAAGGTGTAATATTGCGTTATATAATATACACTGAGTTTGCACGTCGGTATGAACCTCTGAACTAGAGTAACATTAATAGGAGATTAAACCATTTAAAGTAAATGCTGGGGCTCTTTACCCCACACATCTAAAAGTTATATAGAATAATTTGGAGTCAGATATTAAATTAAACTTGGAGTCAGATCATAACAATAATAACACGCATCTATCCTTCGACTGCGTCCTATTTCCGTCTTTGGTCATAGTGTCGCAAAGGGTTAATAAGAGCTCTGATCATCTCAGACATAAAAACCCTACATTGGTCTCATTCTTCCACAAAACATTCTTCCAATAGCCTTCTGGCTTGTCCACGTGACCTTTAGCAAAACTGCAGATGAGCAGCAATGTTTTTTTGAAGAGCAGTGGCTTTCTCCTTGCAACCCTGCCATGCACACCATTGTTGTTCAGTGTTCTTCTGACAGTAGACGCATGAACATTAACATTACCCAATGTGCGAGAGGTCTTCAGTTGCTTAGAAGTTACCCTGGGGTTTTTTGTGACCTTGCCAACTATTTCACACCTTGCTCTTGGAGTGATCTTTGTTGGTCGACCACTCCTGGGGAGGGTAACAATGGTCTTAAATTTCCTCCATTTGTACACAATTTGTCTGTCTGGACTGGTGGAATCCAAACTCTTTAAAGATGGTTTTGTAACCTTTTCCAGCATGTTGAGCATCCACAACTCTTTTTCTGAGATTGTTCGTGCCATGATACACTTCCACAAACATGTGTTGTGAAGAGCAGACTTGAATAGATCCCTGTTCTTTAAATAAAACAGGGTGCCACCTTATGCCTGATTGTCATCCCACTGATTTGAAAACACCTGACTAATTTCACCTTCAAATGAACTGCTAATCCTAGAGGTTCACATACTTTTGCCACTCGCTAATATGTAATATTGAATAATTTTCCTCAATAAATAAACTACCAAGTATAATATTTTTGTCTCATTTGTTTAACTGGGTTCTCTTTATCTACTTTTAGGACTTGTGTGAAAACCTGATGATGTTTTAGGTAATATTTATGCAGAAATATAGAAAATTCTAAAGGGTTCACAAATTTCAAGCATCACTGTACCTCATTACCAGCCCTAAATTGCCCCCATTCCAACTTATTTGGAATGTGCAGCAGGCCTAAAATTTAGGAATGGACGTACAGTACTGTGCAAAAGTCTGTGTTTGTGTGCATTTTATATTTTTCAATTTATATTTAATTTTCTGTTTAAGTTTTAGTTGTCAATGTTAGGGCTGCAACTTACGATTATTTTCATAATCGATCAATCGGTCAATTATTTTTTCGATTAATCGATGAATCGGGTTTTAAAAACAACAAATTAAACAATAAAGAAAAATAAGTGCATCTCTGATGCAAACACTACATACAAACTCATTCACGTTCCTTCTTTAGGAACTTTGCATTACAATGCAAAAATGTTAGCCTGTCAACATGCTCCTGGCTAAAGCTGGCTCTCTTTTTAGAGACTATATTTCCTGTCGCAGAAAATAGATGCTCAGACAGTGCTGAAGTACCAGGAATGCATAAATAGGACTTGGCTAACCTGGCCAACATAGGATATCTGTCTCTGTTAATGACATCACTGTCATTATCCAGCTAACAAGCAAAAACAGCATCAAACGTGCTGTGCCCGTTCCCACAGTATGAGTGCGTCGTTACATTTCTTCACTTCAAAATGGAACAAACTGGGGATATTGTGATGACTTACACTGTTGCTGACCTCACTTCATCCTCATCGGTGACACCATGTTTCCGTTTCAAGGGCTGTATCAGCACCGGGGTGCTCCCGTGCCAGGTCAAATCACATTTCCAAAGCTTGCATGTTACACATTGTTTAGTTGTTTGAAGCGTGAAGTGCTCCCACGCTTTTGATGACTTAAGCCAAACCTTCTTCTCTGCGCCGGTCATGTTTCTTTTGTAGAATTTATTTAATTCTTAACGCTAACTTATTTTAAAGATTCCGCGTCCGCGCCGGCTCCGCCTCGCTCCGTTCAACTCGCTCGTATTTTTTTCCAGCGTTGACAAAGTGCCGCAAGTAACGTAAGCGGATATGACAAGGCAAGGGAAACATAAATCATGCGACACAACGAATCGATAATGAAATTCGTTGTCGACACTTTTAATAATCGATTATTATCAATTTTATCGATTCGTTGTTGCAGCCCTAGTCACTGTACTTTCTAGTTCAACAATTACAGACTGTAGTCCATCTGTTTCTCTACATACTTTGTTAGTCTGATCAGTGGTGGTCCTGACTATTAGTGAAAACAGTAAAGGTGACTAATAAAGAATGTAGAGAAACAGATGGTGTAGAGAATTCCCTTCAGTTGAAGTATTTTCAGGTTAGGCACCACTAGAGGGCATATTCAGGCAGGTATAGGACAGCCCTGAGGGGGTCCATAACACATGATGTTCAGCTGTAGCAAACGGTCAGACGCTCCTCATGCGTTCTTGATGAGAAAACCATGTTTCTGTAACTCTCTGTCATCCTGCTGGAGTACTGAATAACAAAGAGTTCAAACTGCATTCTCTGGCTCCGTGTCAACTCTCTTACCAGAGTACCACTGTGGATGAGGAGTCTCAGCACAGGCTACTCCCATTTCATTATTCAGTATCTTACATTGTGGTCCTTCGAGCCAGATATCTTCACCCACTGAGACGTTATGGCAGAGAAGGGAGCAGCAGTGGCTCATCACAGAATTTCTTCAGGACATAAGTCAAGTCAAGTCAGATCTATTTATATAGCGCTTTTTACAATGGAGTATTGTCTCAAAGCAACAGTACAAGTTTAGATTATCTCCTAATATTTACGTCCAATCCCAAATTGAGCAAGCCTAGGGCGGCAGTGGCAAGGAAAAACTCCCTAAGTGTACATAAGAGGAGTAAGCGCCTTCCAACACATCTGCAAGAATATCACGCTCCATTACCTCCTTACTTGGTACCACCCATGTACTCACTTGATCACCATGGCGTACAGGGCAGCATCCAGAGGGCGAGTACATCTAGGCTGCAGTCATCCTGTGTTCAGTCTGAGTCTGTTACATTATGATCGGTCGAGAGGTAAACCAATGGGACTCTTATGCAGACAACCACAACCTCTCCTTCCAACTGAATGAGGCCTTGAGGCTTAGCGACTATTCCCTGGGAACGCAGAGTCATCTTAACAGTAATGGAGAAATGGATGACGAAAGTGGTAGCTCTATTCACTCTATCCCTTCCCCAAATTTAGGTGCAGAAATGCAGACAAGTTGCACTCTGACTCAAGCACTTCCTTTAACTGTGCCATCCACTTTACCTCTCCTACCACATCCTGATCCGTCGGCCAGCTTCGGTGGAGCTCAGCCACTTACACTTCCTCCACGTATGCCTAGTCATCAAATGTATCAACCTTCCATGCTGACCCAGCAGAGATTTCAGCCTGGACCTTCATCCCACCAATGTTCT
The DNA here is from genome assembly GCA_025084515.1 of Ancistrus triradiatus. Lineage (NCBI taxonomy): Eukaryota > Metazoa > Chordata > Actinopteri > Siluriformes > Loricariidae > Ancistrus > Ancistrus triradiatus. The sequence goes on along the minus strand of JAJAGP010004230.1, from coordinate 37,702 downwards.
GTCTATCAAACAGCTATGGTGTCGGTAGCACCAACCGTGTACCAGCCACCAGCTGTTCCAATGATACCCATACATCAGCCAGTTACATCAGGAACCGCAACGCAGCACTACCATCCTCTGTCAGTGGCACCAACCTATCCAGTTTGTTCATATTCTGCCGTCTACCCTCCACAGCCAAAATATCAGCCAAACAATGCTCAAATAACTTCACCATCTCATCTACTGCACTCATCAGTTCCTCAGATGTATCAACCTACCACTGTGCAACCTGCTCCGCCTACATATCAACCAGCAACTCTTCCTCAAACTTCGATGAGCTATCAGGGAACAACTCCCATTGGGCCAGTAAAATCTTCAACACCGGGCATGTTCCAGTACTCTGTAGCATCAGTGCTCTTGCCACCAGTTCAGCCATGGTCACAGCCCATGCCAGTGCCAAAACTTCCCAAGCTTGAGCATGATAGTGAAAGGGAATTCACTGATTTGAAAATGGCTCTGGACCACCTCTTAAATCCCCATCCAGAGCTAAATGAATACTACAAATACAGAGTACTCATGGAACACCTAATTCTGGATGAAGCACGTCTGATAGCTCAATCATGTAGGCACTATCCACAACCTTATACTGTTGCAATGCAAGCCTTGCAATGACAATAATGTCAACCACACCAGCTTGCACAGAGTGAAATTGCTACTATCCTGAATGCACCTGATGTGAAAGCTGGTGACACCCAAGCCTTTCAGAGTTTTGCCCTCAAAGTGAATCTGCTTGTGGGAATGCTCACGTCACTGGAAGGCCCCAGTGGGTTGGAGCTGACATCAACTGGTCATGTACATCGACTCCTGAGTAAGCTCCCAAAGTACTTACGGGACAGTTTTGTGGAGCATCTACAGGTACAAGGTCGCCTCTTGACAAACAGCTTGAACCCTTACAGTTTGAAAGACCTAGCAGAATGACTTATGGTCAAAGCTGAAGCTCAGAGAATCTTGTCTAAAATGGAACAATGTTATCAGACTGACAGAGCTGAGTCCAAGAAGGATAAGCAATACACTTCAAGACCGAGAAGTCAAGCTATTGCCATCTACCATGGCTCCAACAAACCTAATGCTGATAGTACTCAGCCTACTGAGTCCATGTCATTAAATGTCATGCAAAAGAAGACCAAGCGCCTCTGTCTGTTATGCAAAAGCACTGAACACCATCTTTCACAGTGTCCAGAAATCACTGCGTGTACCTCGGAACAGATAGAAGCTTGGATCACCAAGGGTAAAAGATGCCGTAGGTGTGGTCACAAGCCATGGTCCTGAGGCATGTACTCTGAAGAAGGCCTGTGGTGAATGTCAGGAGATGCATCTAAAGGTTCTTCATGGTATTGCTCAACTAAGCTCAGGCATGTACCTCATCACTCCAGAGCGTCTTTGATCCCAGCTAAACAGAGTGGGAAGGTGTTTCTAAAGGTGGTGCCAGTCATCCTGAGGCATGCAGGTCTCTGCAGATGCATGCAGTTCTGGATGATGGAGCCGAACAAACGATTATCCTTCCATCAGCAGTAGAGTGCTTGGGCCTTACAGGCAAAGCTGAATCCAAAGCCCTCAGAACAATACGCCATGATGTGGCTCACCTTACTGGTTCATCTGTCAGCTTTTGTGTCTCCCCTCAACATCAGCCCAACAAGCAGCACCTCATCCAGAGTGCCTTCACTGCCAGTCGCCTAGCTCTTGCTGATCAAGTATACCCAGTGGCTGATCTACAGAAGCGCTACCGTCACTTAGGGCAATCCCAATCCAGCCCTTTGAGAAGGCTCATCCACTATTCGTCATAGGAGCAGACCACACTCACTCGCAGCCAAGGTACCCGTACGACAAAGCTGTCATGGTGGACCTGCAGCTGTCCACACAGAGCTTGGACGGGCGCTTCAGGGTCCGGATGGGCTCGTATCTCATGAAGTGCAACTATCTACATGCTACTTTACTTCCCTCAGATCAACACCTGACCTCTTCCAGTATGTGGAACATCTCTGGCAGCTTGATGTACTGCCTTTCCAAAGTGAGAAGCTGGCTGTCCGCTCTAGACAGGATCAAGAAGCCGTAGAGACATTGGAGTCACGCACCATTAGGGTCAACGTTGATAAAATATTACGGTATGCCACACCATTACTTCGTGCTAAAGGAGCACCACTGTTGAAAGCTACAGTGGATGCAGTCATGCCAGCTCTTCGAAGTACTGAGAGACGGCTCACCAAAGACCCAACTAAAGCACAAATCTATGAAGCGGAAATATAGAAACTAGATATAAACTAAATAGAGGATGTGTGACTCGACTTGATCCAGAAGCGGTAGATAAATCAAGCGAGTCCTGGTTCATACCGCACCATCTTGTCCAGCATAACGGAAAACAGATTGGTGTTCAATTGTTCATTTTCTAATCAAGGCCTTTCCTTCAACGAACAACTCCTCCCAGATCCAATCCTCGGACCAATACTTCTTAGCGTTATCTTACGGTTTCATCAGTACCCTGTAGCCATAAGTGGAGACATAAAGGTAATGTTTCATCAGGTACGTCTCCTACCTGAAGACCAGTCACTGTTGAGGTTTTCCTTGGAGTAATCTAAGGAGAGAGGATGCTCCCGATGTCTATCAATGGAAAGTTTTGCCATTCAGTACTACATGTAGTCCCTGCTGTGCATTCTTTGCATTACATAAGCATATCAGAGACAATGTAAAAGACAACGAGCACATTGTGGCATCCCTGGAGCAGTCATTCTATGTGGACAACTGTCTCCAGAGTCTTCCGACCACAAAATCAGCCAAGTTTCTGGTGGACAAGATCTGTGAAATTCTTGCTGAGGGAGGATTTGAGATTAGACAGTGGGTAAGCAATGATCCTGAGGCAATTGGTCATCTCCCTTCAGGTGCAAGGTCAGTGAGCACGGAGTTATGGCTTATGGAAAGGCACGCAGAACCCCAAGAACCTGCATATTATGGAAATATCCCCAAGAACCCGCATTGGGTTTGAGCTGGCACTGCATTACTGATCAGCTTAGGTTCAAGGTGAGGCCACTAGAGCCCCAACTTCTCACTATGAGAACTATATATATATATATATATAGAGCTCTAGCCAGCCAATATGATCCCTTGGGTGTGATCATCCCTTACACCACAGGGGCCAAAGTTGTCATTCAGAAATTGTGGATGAAGAAGGGAAGCTGGGATGACCCGAACCTCCCAGTGGAGCTCTTAGAGATTTAGACTAATTGGGAAAGGGAATTACGCAAGCTAAAAGACATCGTTCTGCCTCGTGCCTTTGCTCCTCCAGCAATGGTCACCCAATCCACAGAATTCACACTGCACATATTCTGTGACTCCTCTGAGCAGGCTTATGGCTCAGTGGCATATCTGGCTGAGCATGACGGCAAAGTGTTCACCTCCTTTGTCATGGCTAGGTCCAGAGTGGCCCCAAAACGACAACTTTCGATGCCACGGCTTGAATTATGTGCTGCCCTAACAGGAGCTCAACTCTCTGCTCTCATTCACCGAGAACTGACCCTGAACATCATTCGGACCTTTCTTTGGTCTGATTGTACTACAGTGCTCAGCTGGCTAAAATCAAAATCTGGTCGATTCAGTCTTTGTGGGTACCAGAGTCTCAGAGATCCTAGATCTCACCCAGCATCAGGAATGGAGATATGTTAATTCCATAAACAATCCAGCGGACGATATTATACGAGGCAAGACCTTAGCAGACCTTAGCCCACAGTGTCACTGGATCAAGGGGCCCTCATTCCTTTATGAACCACCTGACAAGTGGCCCCAGATTCCTATCTCTAGCACCCTGGAGAACACAGAGGAGTTGAAGCTTAGCGCCTTTTGTGGTCTTTCTACTAACACTCTAGCCACGGTGATGCCTGATGCCACACAGTTCACCGCCTGGACTGAATTGGTAAAGGTCACAACACGTCTTAAATGGTTTAGTGGAGTCTGATCCTGCATCACTCCCGATGGATCGCCATGATGCCGAAGCAAACATCTTGAGAACTTGTGAAAATGACAGCTTCCCAGAGGAAGTGAGGGTGCTTAAGGCGCACTCTCTCCTGAATATGATGCTGAGACAGGTCTCATCAGAGTTGGAGGTCGTCTTCGCCGTCTGGATAACCCTGATCTAACAGACATCCATCCGATTGTCCTGGACCCTCAACATCCTGTAACCCGCCTTCTGATTAAAGATGTGGACACCCGTCTGCTACGTCGCTGACCTGATCGTGTGTTCTCAGAGTTAAGACGGCAGAACTGGATCCTATGTGGGAGAAAGACAGTCAGGCGGCATCAAAGAACATGTATTGACTGCCTATTTTGGCAGACCTGCCACCAGCATGACTGAGACTCTTCCAACCCCCCTTCTACTCAACTGGAGTTGACTGTTTTGGGCCATACATGGTCAAAGCTAGAAGACGGCATGAAAAGCGCTGGGGTGTAATTTTTAAATGCCTCACCACACGAGCTGTCCATTTGGATTCACTAAACAGTTTGGATGCAGATGCCTTCCTCCTTACCTTGAGGCGTTTCATAGCTCGACGAGGTACTCCCCGTGAGATCTTATCTGATCAGAGTACAAATTTCAGAGGTGCTGAAAGAGAACTAAAAGAGGGATTCATATTTATGGAGCCTCAGCTGCGGAAAGGTCTGGGAGAGCACCGAATCAGCTTCAAATTCAACCCGCCTGGAGCTCCTCATTTCGGGGGGATATGGGAGCGGGAGATCCGCTCAGTTAAGAGAGCTTTGCAAGTGGTGGTTGGACCGCAAACCATGTCAGAGGACGTTTTGCTTACTGTCCTCGTGGTGGTGGAGGGAATCCTCAACTCAAAACCTCATGGATATGTATTCTCAGATATAGCAGACCCTGACCCAGTGACGCCAAATATGTTGTTGATGGGGCGGCGGGACGCCTCACTTCCCCAGGTATGTTACACTCTGGATTCACTCACCAAGAGAAGATGGCATCACAGTCAAATGATGGCCGATCACTTCTGGTCTCAGGTCACCCATAATTATCTTCCTTCTCTTCAACTTCGACAGACGTGGCAGAAACCTACTGACAACCTTATTCAAGATGCTGTTGTTATGATTGTTGATCCACAACTGCCACATACCTTCTGGCCGATTGGAAGAGTAGTCTAGCTGAATGTCAACGCAGACGGGAACATCAGATCAGATGATGACCCAACAGCTGTGAACACTTCAGGAAATTCCTAGATTTTGCATAATAGCTATGCTATTCTGGGGGCAGCTGTAGAGAATTCCCTTCAGTTGAAGTATTTTCAGGTTAGGCACCACTAGAGGGCATATTCAGGCAGGTATAGGACAGCCCTGAGGGGGTCCTTAACACATGGTGTTCAGCTGTAGCAAACGGTCAGACGCTCCTCTGTTTACTTTCTGGAGTTCAGTTCATGTATTCTTAACGAGAAAACCATGTTTCTGTAACTCTCCGTCATCCTGCTGAAGTACTGAATAACATAAAGAGTTCAAACTGCATTCTCTGTCTCCGTGTCAACTCTCTTATCGGAGTACCACTGTGGACAGGCTACGCCTATTTCATTATTCAGTATCTTACAGATGGATTACAGTCAGAATTTATAGAATTACAAATAGCAGTGGCCACTAAAACTTAAATAAAGAATAAAGAGCATGCACATGACTTTTGCATAGTATTAAGCTGACCAGACAAAGCATGAAATATCTTGTCTTCATACTCTCTGCAATGAAATAAATGTGAAAGTAAAGATAAGGAACCCTGAGTTTATTTTTTCATTTGCATTTTCCATACTGTCCCAACATTTTCTGATTTGGGGTTTTACAAAGTGTTGTTTCCTTTCTGAATGAGATAGCAGTACTACAGAGTCACATTATATTAAATAGAATTCTTAATAAGAATTTCATTAAAGGGCAGAAGTGTGGTGCATAAACCATTTGTTGAACACAGTGTTAATTTTGACAGCAAATTTTGATTTAATGTTAGTCTTTTGACTAACACAATTTAGTTTTAGTCATAATTTAGTCATCTGAATTGTTTTAAGTTTTAATCTATTTTTCATCGACTAATTATAAGATTATAGTCAACTAAATCTACAGGAGATTTAGTTGACTAAAGTATGAAACGTAAAGATTGCAATACATGAATGCTTTTTTTAACATTTCCTTTTGAAATGAAACAAAGGCAATAAACAAAGAAGCTGATGAATTTTCACCATTTGAGACAGATGTTTCTTCTGATCAGTGATGAACATGGTCACTGTTGCAATGGCCAGGGGATGATCTCATCCTATCTGGCCTCTGTGACACTTGACCCAGCCAGAGGCACCAACAGAACTCAAAACCAGTGATGGGCTAGCATGTTACCCGAGTGCTCACAAGAATTTATTTTCCTCTAATATTCAAAATTGTGTATTTTACAATGACCTACAGTAAGTGGTACATTTAAATATTTTCATACTTCATGTTAAAATTAAGTGATCAATTAAAGGACAAGTATTACCTGACTTTTGCTCTGCTGCACTTGTAGAAGCACATACTGGTGGATTAATAGCAGAATTAGCCAGACACACAGTACTGCTAACAGATACACAGTACTTTTGATCTGGGGCCAAGTGCCGTAGAATTACAGTGTCCAGCCCCCTGGTGGTTACGAAAAACTGTATGAACACATGTAAACAGAAGTTAGGAATTAGAATACATACATTTGTACCAAAGAATAAATGTAATTAATTACATTAGATTTATTGAATACAACACATTTAATATTCAAAACAATCAAGATAAGTAAATTACAGAACAAATGAAAATGCTAAAGTAATACAAAATAAACTGTTTACCTCATCAGTTCTTTCACTTGCCACATTAAGTCTGTAAGGTAAAGTCTCATAAAGACTGTAAAGGCTTAGAGACGGAGACTGTAGATACACACACAAGGACTCATTGCATGGTAAAACTCTCAGCAGCGGGGAGTCTGGAATAGCTGTGAGATAGCAACAGAACAAATTTGAGTTAAATGAAGCTATTCAAGCCATAAAGTTAACTGTTTCTCCCACAGGAAATATTCAAATACACATTGTGTCCAATGCCATATTATTTGAACTGTAAGTTGCACCTCCTATGTCCTGTCTGCTTTTATAAAGCATACAGTGTGAGCCAAAAGCCTGAGATCACTAATGAATCTTTGAAAACAACACAGAGTTTTCAAAATGTATTAGTATTTGCCATGTCCTCTTCTGGTTGCAATGACAGAGCGCACTCAAGCTGGAATGGACTCAAATCTGACCTCTTGTACAAAGAAACTGACACGGTCATTTTCACACATGCTGTTTAGTAGTGCCAAATACAAATACATTCTGAAATTCATGTAAAGATTATATTCATGTAAGATTATATTATTTGTATCGAAGACATGAGATCTCCTTATTAGGGGTCACGCTGACCCTGGCTCGTGACGCTAGAGGTCAGCATTGACTCATTCTATGGCATGTGCACGCTCGTGTGCAAGCCCTGGTTTGGCCCCATGCGCGCAAATGGCGTCCATCACCAACGCATCCGCCCAGGGTTCCTTCCTTAGCCACTGAAGTTATTTTCCTTTTGTTATTCCTCTTATTTTCTTTTATTTTAATTATATTTTTAGTTCACCATTTCCATCTGCTGCTAACTGCATTTGGGTCCTAAAAACCTTTATAATTTTTATTTTCATGGTTCGCCCGGCTTGTGGACCAGTTTTGGCATCTTGACCCCATAGAGCTGCCCAGGCCCTGCCCCATAGAGCTGCCCAAGTGCCCTCCCCGGTCTAAGTTTGGGCTGCTGGTTCCAGCTGTTTACTTTGACCCAGGGTTTGACCCCGCTGAAGCTCCCAACCCTCCCAAGTTGGAGGATCCCCTCCACGCTGGGCCTCGTGTTTAATCTTATGCAGGGTACCTGGTCCGCAGCACAGTACATGGAAAAGTTCTATGTTGCGGCCACAGAGAGTGGTCTGGATGACCTGCTGCTTATGGCCGTGTTTGAGAGGGGCCATGACGACGTGGTTTGCCTGTTCTCCCCACCTCTTCCCTGGTTGCTCTGTGCGATCTGGCCCTTCACAGATGCACTGCTTAAGACCAGAGCCAGGGAGCCGGAGGTGCGAGCTTTCTTCCAGTCATCGTCCCCTCTTGTAAGCCACGTTAGCTCCGTGTCTGTGCAGTTGGTGGCGTCCAGCTCCGTACCTGAGCACACTAGCTCTATACGTGAGCTCCATATGTTAGCTCCGTTTCTGAGCATGTTAGCTTGGTACCGGAGCAGCTAGCGCCTCCAAGCTCCGTACTTGAGCTCGCCTCATCCTTTAGCTCCATACGTGAGCAGCTAGTGCCACCCAGCTCCATACCTGAGCATGCTGCACCCCTCAGCTCCGTACCTGAGCTCGCCGCACCCCTTTGCCCCATACTTGAGCATGTTAGCTCTGGACCAGAGCCTTTTGTGCCATGGTCATTGGCGCCTGCTCCTGTGCCATGGTCACTAATTTTGACCTACGTGCTAAGGTCCATGGTGTCTATTCGCCTAGCCAGGCGACGCGCACCAACCTTTTTCACTGACCTCGTTGGATCAAGTGCTGTTTGAGGAGCTCCATCCCTGAGCTGCCAGTGTCGAGCTCCACCCCTGAGCCACCCGTGCCAAGCGCCGCCCCTGAGTCACTCGCAGCTAGTCATGAGCTCAAGTCCTGAGCTCAAGTATCTGAGTCCTGCCTTGGCTTTGTTGTTTAGCCCCTATTTGAAGGTGCGTCCTGCCTACTGGAGCCTCCCCAGTCGCCATACGCTCAACCCTGGGTGTGTTAGACAGGCTAGGTGAGTTTTTGGTCGCGCTTAGGGGTGTCAGAACTTCGCCTCTTATTAGGGGCTACGCTGACCCTGGCTCATGACGCTAGAGGTCAGCGCTGACTCATTCTATGGCGTGTGCACGCTCAGCTCAATCGTGCATGCGCCAGCCCTGGTTTGGATGTGCGCAAGTCGCATCTTTGTACTGGCCCTGACACGGCTGTATTATTGAGCACTGACATTGTTTAGAGACAGAGGTATCTGGCATTTTGTAGAACGCCAGTATTGGCCAGTCAGGAGACTGCCCGGTAACAGGTAGGGCAAGCTATTTCCAGTGGTCCCGGTTGCCTCTTTTCTTCGACGACTTTGGCTTGCTCGCAGCGGCAGCACGAGCACCCCCCTCCTGTTTATTTTCTTTTATTTGAATTATATTTTTGGTTTACTATTTCCATCTGGAGCTAACTGCATTTTCACAGTTCGCCTGGCTTTTAATATGGCCTATGAGACAAAAGGACATTTAATTTTGTTTTTGTTTCCAGTAATGTGATTTTGGGGGTGTGTTAGCTTACCAACATCTGGTGAAAACCAGACAGTAAGAGACAAAAAACTCTAGTGGAAGTGAGGGCACTATCACCCAGAAGTGATTTTAGTGTCAACGAAACAACAAAACATGAAATATCTTGGGCTCATACTGTTTTCAATTAAATAAATGTCAAAGTAAATGTAAGAAAAACTGTGTTTTTCCCTCTTTGAATACTCACCGTTTGATAATGGGTGGAGATTGGAACTGTACTATGGATCCGATTTTGGATCATTCAGGTTCCCATACAGTAACCCGCTCCTCAATGTCTCAATCAATCTCTGAGTTTACACTCAGAAATGGGATTATTGATCCCTGGAGATTTTATAATCCACAGGCACGGGAATTTTCCTTTTATTCTCATCCTCACCGAATTTATTCCCGCATCGACTATTTTTTTGTCAACAGCTCCTTTATTTCTAAAGTTACCTCCTCTATTTATCATCCAATTTCAGATCATGACCCTCTTACAGTAAATATAAAGTTTTCAAATTGTCTTTCGACCTCTCCACCCTGGAGATTCAACTCATTACTACTGTCAGATGATTCATTTAACACTTTTATTTCATCTTGTATCGATGATTTTATCATTATTAATAAGACTGATAATATCTCTCCTTCCGCTTTTATGGGAATCTTTGAAAGCTTACTTGCGTGGTCAAATTATTTTCCTATACAGCGCACATTTCTCTCCGAGCTGTGTTCCGGCAGTTCCGGCCCTACACATGATGTACATCTGATGGAGCCTCCACTGTGCATAATTCACATTTTATTCGACCATGACTCCATGACTTTAGTTTCGCTCTTAGATTTATCATCATACCCCGGCCACTTAATGTCGATGTGCATACTCACATTCTATTCAAACTTTGACTCCATGACTTTAGTTCGCTCTTAGATTTATCATCTACGCCGCCCAGGAGGTTTGGGTTCCCTTTTGAAGTCTTGGTCCTCCCAAGGTTTCTTCCTAGAACTAGGGAGAGTTTTCCTTGCCCCCCCCACTGTCGCCCTAGGCTTGCTCGTAGTTATTAGGAGATAATCTAAAAAACCTGTAAAGTTGCTTTGAGACCCACTGCTCCATTGTAAAAAAGCGCTATAAAAATAAAATAAATCTGACATAAATAAAACACATAAATTTAAGGTCCATGATTTAATGACAAAAATCAAGGACTTGGATAGGCTTTAATTCTGTTTAAATCCGACTCCCGCTCTACTAAAACGGCGATTTGATTTGCAGGCTTTTGATCTTATGACCACTACCGATGCAGAACAGCTGTTATTACGTGCTCGTAGTAATTACTACGAGCATGGTGATAAACCGTCTCGACTTTTGGCTCATCGGTTGAGGAGACGGAGTGCATCTCGGTCAATTCCCCTAATTAAGGACCCTACGGGCACCCTTCTTTCAGACCCTCTGTCTATTAATGCAACTTTTAAGTCATTTTACTCTGATTTTTATCAATCAGAGTCTACATTGGATGATTCTGAGATGTCTGTGTTTTTAAACGATTTGGTATTTCCTATGGTGAAAACTACAGTTGCAGGGGATCTTGATTCACCCTTAAGATTGGATGAGATTATAGTTGCTATTAATACTATGCAGACCCATAAGGCACCGGGACCTGATGGGTTCCCGGTAGAATTTTTAAAAAAATTTAGGGATAGGCTGGCCCCTCTTCTTTTAGCAGTGTATAATCAATCTCTGTTATCTGGCACACTGCCTCCAACCTTGACAGAAGCATCTATATTTCTTCTTTTGAAGAAGGATAAAGACCCTACTTCCTGCGCCTCATATAAGCCTCTCTCCCTCTTAAATGTAGATGTGAAAATTCTGGCTAAGGTATTGGCGTTGCAATTGGAGAATGTTCTCCCAGATATAATTTCACAGGATCAAAATGGTTTTGTCAAGGGGCGTCAGCTTTTCTTTAATGTTCGTACACTCTTAAATGCAATTTTCACAAAACATTACACTTCTGCTCCTGAAGTTGTTATTTCACTGGATGCAGAGAAAGCATTTGACAGTGTTGAGTGGAACTATCTTTTTGCAGTTTTACACAGACTTGGTTTTGGGGACAAATTTATATCGTGGATTAAATTGTTATACACATCCCCCAAAGGCAGTGTTTATACAAACTGCATTCGTTCGGATTATTTTCCATTGTTGCGTGGGACCAGGCAGGGGTGTCCTTTGTCTCCTTTACTGTTTGCCCTAGCCATCGAACCCCTGTCAATTGCGTTAAATTCTCTATCAACTTTCCGTGGTATTTCCCGCTTTGGCTTTGAACTGAAATTATCGTTATACGCTGATGACCTGTTGCTGTATATGACTGACCCAATAAATTCCCTTCCCCCAATTTTGGAACTTTTAAGGAACTTTGGTTTATTTTCAGGTTATAAAGTGAATTTGCAGAAAAGTGAGTGTTACCCAGTGAACTCACTCGCACTTTCACTTAATCAATCATCAAATTTTCTCCAAACTGGGTTTAAATATTTAGGGATTCAGGTATCTCGTACTTTACCCTCACTCTTTCATACCAATTTTTCCCCCTTTGATTAGTAGACTTAAATTGGACTTACAAAGATGGAAATCTCTTCCACTGTCCTTTGATGGCTAGAATAAATACCATAAAAATGATGTAATGCCTAAATTCCTTTTCCTGTTTCAAACTGTTCCCTTATTTTTGCCTAAAAAGTTTTTTTAAATCTCTGGACCAGCTAATCACCTCTTTTATATGGGACGGGAAAGTACCCAGAGTAAGCAAGTCTGTATTACAGAGATTCAAGATTTGACGGGGGGCTGGCTCTTCCAAATTTTTTTATGTTATTATCGGGCAGTGCGCATATTCAGAAGGCTCTTTGTTGGCTTCAGTCTCCAGGGTTGCTTTGGTGTAGGCTAGAGACACATTCTTTTTTTTTTCGTCATCTCCACACGTGTTTTACTTACTTGTCCCTTACCACTCAAGCCCTCAAATTTTACACATAACCCATTGGTTCTTTCCACACTTCAAATTTGGTATCAGTTTCAGGCGTCATTTTTATGTTTAGGTCACCTTCTACATCGATGCCAATAATGAAATAATCATTTATTTTTCCCAGCTTTGGAGGATGCCGTTTTTACTATATGGGGGGAAAGGGTCATTAAGTCTTTTTCAAGATCTGTATAGGGACAGTTCGTTTAGTAGTTTTGCCCAGTTTATCTGCTGATTTTAACCTTCCACCTTCACATTTGTTCAGGATACCTTTCAGGTTAGGCACTGTACTTCTTCCCTTTTTCTCTGACTACCCTTGTCTTTCTGCCAGACAGCTGTGGGGATGATTTTTTGACTTTAGACCCTTTCCAAAAATCACTTATATCTAAGATTTATTCACAGCTCATGGCTTTCGATGTACACTCTTTAAGTTAATACAGTTAAAGGTCTTGGGAAGGTGTTCATGGGAACTACATTCCCAGCTATCAACATTTTACCCCAACAGTATGTGAGTGATCAAGTGATACCCTGTGGCGATTGCTTCACCGTGATACATTTAAGGTCATATAAGGTTCTTAGGTTTAAGTCCCACCTATCATAAATTTTTACCCCATTACTTTGAAATGATGACAAGTGTGGGGCATTGTTATGCTTTCACCCTTTCATTTATAGTCATATGTTCTACTGATTTTGTCCCTCCTTACACTACATTTTGGTTCGATTATCTTTAAAGAAAAGCGCCAGGCCACAAGGACTCTGACCAGGCTGACCAGACTGAGGAAAGAAACCCATCAAGGACCTGGGCCAGATATAGCAGATAAAACCTGTGCTTCCTGTGGAAATTAAATTTGTGGTGCCTGCAGCCGTTGGACTGCTGCCCCCCCCTGATGTGGCCCCTGACGGTACAGTGGATGGGGATCCCCATGACTAAAGTTGAGAAGACTTGAAAGGACATGAGTCATTCATATATTAATTAAGGGTGGCTTGGCCTCCCACGCTGTCCTCAGCAACAGACATCAATTGGTATTTGCACAGTGGTGCCCTGGATTTTGCCCGTCTCTAAGCCTCACAGAGGAGTTCAAATGCACCAAAGGTGAGGCTAAATATGACCCTGAGGTGAAACTCCCAAGATGACCGAACGTCTAATTGGCTGCCCCCAGACTGGCAACTGGGAAAAAAATGGATTGCCATCTGAGGCCATAGAGTCAAGAGCAAATCTGCTCTCAGGCATGGAGACATCGTCTGCCAGGTACACAGCATGAATGAGGGGGGGTTGGGCTTGGGTTCGAAGCCGACCAAATTGGCACAGTAAGCAACACCAACCCAGAAGAGAAAGCTGGTTGTGGCCGAGGTTGCGGCACCAAGAGGAGGTGCAGACAGGCGCACAAAGGCAGTTTCGCGATGCCCAAACAGGGCCAGGTGGACTAGCTGGGAAGGACTGGGACAAAGAAAGCTCGAGCTGGAGGATCTTCTGGGGTGAAATGGAAGGGAGCCAAATCAGCTTCTCGTCTTCAGATCCACCTATGACGTTCTTCCCACACCCACAAACCTCAGCCACTTGTTTGGTGAAGATCCTCTTGTGGTGTTCTGTCAACCCCTGCAACTTTGAGGCACATCCTCACTGGCTGTAAAACCAGCTTAGGGACCAGGGGCCACTTACTGGGGGGGACACAAAACAAGGTGTTACGAAAAATCCAGCCGTTAGCACCAGGGCCACTTATACTTGGAGATCGGACCACCCAGGTGTGTTACGACAACTGGCCATTCTTTTTGGAAGGAAGAAGAACCAGCATTAACGCCCTCACTCCGTCAGTGCCTGGACGCATCATCCACCACACCATTTTGTAGAGAGCAGGGACACTTCCAGCAAAACCTGCAGCGAAAATGTTGAAACACCACCCCCTCCTAGACAGTGCCCGGGATTGGAGAAATGCAGGGTTGACTTGGGACCAGAGACTTTGTCTTCCCACCTGAGATTGTCACAACCGAGTCTCAGGCCAGATCTGGTCTTATGGTCAACTGAATCCCACAGGAAGTCTGTTTTGGGCATCGTGGAGCTAAACAACTGTACCCCTGGAAGGTGCAGTTGGTGGAAAGCATAGAGCGGAAAAAACGACTGAAGTACTCCGACTTAAATCAGACGCCGAACAACGTGGGTGGCGTGCCCAGGTGCTTCCTGTTGAGGTTTGGCTGTAGAGGGTTTGTTGCCAATCCACAAACTAAATTGCTAGAGGTAATGGGAGTGAGAGGACAAAGCCTTCCAACAAGTCGTCAAAGCACTATCAGGAGCGGCTGAACGGAGCAGCAACTGGATCTTGGATGAAAAGAAAGGACTGCAACTGGGCTGCAACCGCCCATGACCATGAGGGGTAAAAGCAGAGGGGGGCAAATCTGGGACGCCCAAAGATGTTGCCGTTGAGCCCTCTGGAGGTGTCGGGGGCCTTTCAACGAAACACCAAAAGAAGGAGGGTTGCCCACCTGAAGACCCCTGTGAAGCGTTGACCCCCCTCTAGCCCTAACCCCTCACTAAGTGCTTGATTAGTTTAAAATGGCATTGTACTAACTAGTCCTATAAGCTCAAAGCAGAGGGGGGCAAATCTGGGACGCCAGATGTTGCCGTTGAGCCCTCTGGAGGTGTCGTGGGCCTTTCAACGAAACACCAAAGAAGGAGGGTGCCCACCTGAAGACCCCTGTGAAGCGTTTACCCCTCTAGCCCTAACCCCTCACTAAGTGCTGATTAGTTAAGGGATTGTACTAACTAGTCCTATAAGCTCAACAATTGTAAATGGAATTCTTTTCATTCGTATTCTCGTTCACTTCAATTAATGCCGGCTGACTGAGGTTTTTTTATTTTTTTTCTTGCGGCATATACAAGTATGTATATATGTTTGTGTGTTCATCATCTATTTATTCATGATTTTCTTTTTTACTCTATTTTTTGTATATTCATTGTTTGTTTATTTACTTATTACTTATTTATTTACTTTACTTATGTTATTATATCATATTTATTTTTACTTTTTTGTGTGTGTGTGTGTGTGTGTGTGTGTGTGTGTGTGTGTGTGTGTGTATCTGTTGTGTCATAGTCGGGGTTATGGGGTTATAAGGTGGGTTTAAATTGAGGAGAGAAAAAAATTAAATAAGTGGAACTTTGTAATTCATGTTGTTTATCATTCATTTTTCCTTCATTCTTATTCGACCTGTGTTTATTGAAAATGTTTTAATGTCCTGACTAAATTCCTCAATAAAAAAAATAAAGAAAGAAAGAAAGAAAGAAAAACTGTGTTTTTAATTTGTATTTTCCATACTGCCCCAACTTTTTCTGATTTGGGTTTGTCTTCTCTGTCTTTCCTTTCACCACAGAGAGCTGGTGTCATAATCATATGGCATGTATCGTTATTATGGTGTGGTTTTAAATTGTTCATAATGGGAGGGAGTGATTTTAGAAAGACAAATATACACTCATTGACAAAGTAAATAAAGCAACCAGACAGAAATGTCAGATTGCTGCAAAATTCGCCATGCAGTTCTGTCTCGGGTAGATATGTAAATGATTACAGGTGTGGTCTGATTAGACACAAAAATGCTTCCCCTATTGCCGTATAAAAAGGCTCTCAGAGGCTATGTTTGGGTGGTGTACTTCTTGGTGAGGGATTGTTGCTTGCCAGACATGCCTCTACAATGCACTTGTAGACATTTTGTCCAGTACAGAGACTTTGAGAGGGGGTGCATAATTGGACTGAGAGAAGCCGGATGGACGTTTCAAAGAATTGCTGGCCATCTAGGCCATTCTGACATAGCTGTTAGGAGTTGTTGGGAGCAGTGGGTCCATGAGGGTGTGCACACACAGCAAACAGGCTCTGGACAGCCCAGATAGACCACCAGTAGAGAGGATCTTTTTTTTTTTTTAATCCACTGACAAACAAGAGCAGCACCTCCAGTTTTGTTGTCCACCATGTTCTTTGCCAAACTTCGACAATGCCAACGGAGAAATTCCTAGAGAACTGCCCACGACAACAAACACACCACTAGTGCTACAGGCACAAACCGTGAGAAAATGCTTCAAGCGTGTGAACTTCAGGAAGGCAGCAGGCCGAGATGGAATTCCTGGAAGGATTCTGAAAGGTTGTGCAGGTCAGTTGGCAGAGGTACAGTGGGGCAAAAAAATTGCCATTAATTGTGCAAGTTCTCCTACTTAGAAAGATGAGAAGGTCTGTAATTTTCATCATACGTACACTTCAACTATCAGAGACAAAATTAGAAAAAAAATCCAGGAAATCACATTGTAAGATTTTTAAAGAATTTAATTGTAAATCATGGTGGAAAATAAGTATTTGGTCACGCACAAACAAGCAAGATTTCTGGCTCTCACAGACCTGTAACAACTTATTTAAGAAGCTCTTCTGTTCTCCACTCGTTACCTGTATTAATGGCACCGGTTTGACCTCGGTATCTGTATAAAAGACAGTCAGACTACAAATTCAACCATGGCCAAGACCAAAGAGCTGTCAAAGGACAACAGGAAGAAAATTCCAGGCTGGGAAGAGTGAATCTACAATAGGCAGGTAGATTGGTGTGAATAAATCAACTGTGGGAGCAATTATAAGAAAATTGAAGAAATACAAGACTATTGATAATCTCCCTCGATCTGGGGCCCCACGCAAGATCTCATATCGTGGGGACAAAATGATCATGAGAACGGTGAGCAAAAATCCCAGAACTACATGGATGGACCTGATGAATGACCTGCAGAGAGCTGGGACCAAATTAACATCAGTAACACACTACGCTGAGAGGGACTCAGATCCTGCAGTGCCAGGCGTGCCCCCCTGCTTAAGCCAGTACATGTCCAGGCCCGTCTGAAGTTTGCCAGAGAGCATATACATGATCCTGAAGAGGATTAGGATAATATCTTGTGGTCAGATGAAACCAAAATAGAACTTTTTGGTAAAAACTAAACTCGTCGTGTTTGGAGAAAGACGAATGCGGAGATGCATCCCAAGAACACATACCTATTGTGAAGCATAGGGGTGGAAACATGCTTTGGGGATGTTTTTCTGCAAAGGGGACAGGACGACTGATTCGTGTTAAGGGAAGAATGAACAAGGCCATGTATAGTGAGATTTTAAGACAAAAACTCCTTCCATCAGTGAGAGCATTGAAGGTGGAACGTGGCTAGGTCTTCCAGCAAGACAATGATCCCAAACACACTTCTCGAGCAACGAAGCGGCTCCGTGAAAAGCATTTCAAGGTCCTGGAGTGGCCTAGCCAGTCTCCAGACCTCAACCTCATAGAAAATTTGTGGAGGGAGTTAAAGGTCTGTATTGCCCAGTGACAGCCCCAAAACATCACTGCTCTAGAGGAGATCTGCATATAGGCATGGGACAAAATACCAGCTAGTGTGTGCAAAACTGGTGAATACTTAAAGGAAATGTTTGACCTCTGTCATTGCCAACAAAGGTTATGTTACAAATTATTGAGTTGAACTTTTGTTATTGACCAAATACTTATTTTCCACCATCATTTACAATAAAATTCTTTAAAAATTTTACAGTGTGATTTCCTGAATTTATTTTTCTTATTTTGTCTCTCATAGGTGAAGTGTACCCAAGATGAAAATTACAGACCTCTCTCATCTTTCTAAGTAGGAGAACTTACACAATCAGTGACTAACTAAATACTTTTTTGCCCCACTGTATACATGAACATCGTTAACATGTCTTTCATTAGCCGTTGTTCCAAAGTACTTTAAGAATGCTACCTTTGTCCTGCGTACCAAAGAAAACAGCCACCGAAGACATCAACAACATCTGTCCAGTTGCACTCACCCCTATTGTAATAAAGTGCTTTGAGCGACTGGTCCAGACGCACATTAAAAGCTTCATGCCAGTTATTCTCGATCCTGTGCCAAGCGTTCCACGGAGGATGCAATCTTTACATCTCTCCATATTACCCTATCCCCCAATACATATATCCAAATGCTGTTTATTGATTATCATGCAGCATTCAAAGTCTGCCTACAGAGAAGAGGTACAGCACCTGGCAACATGGTGCTCAGACAACAGCCTAGTGCTCAACACCAGTAAGACCAATGAGCTCATTATCGACTACAGGAAAGGCAGTGGTGATCAGGATAGAAAGGGTACCCAGCTTCAAATTCCTGGATGTACACATGACCGAGGACTTATCATGGTCTTATAACATTTCATCACTTATGAAAAAGGCTCAACGGCAACTTTACTTCCTGAGATCACTCAGCAAAATAAACCTCAAAAAAGATCTACTGGTTACCTTCTACAGCTACAGTATTTAGAGCATTCTCATCTACTGCATCTCACCCTCGTACACCAGCTGCACCTCAGTGCTACTTAAACCCCTTGTCTGAAGTATGAAGCCCCCAATTTCTTTTTTAACCTAGTTAAAGTTTAATATTAACCTTATGTCTGTCTTTTGTCTCTTTTAAGTCTGAAAGTACTATTTTTGGCACGTTTACAATGTGCATACATATTCACTCATAGGAATGCTACAAAAGTTTAAAAACACTCTTTACTTACTGTCCTTAATTGGTTTGAATGGCTCGTAGGGAGTGGATATGGATGTTTCATCCCCTAAGAAGGCTGTAACGGTGATGTAGTAGGTCTCTTGTGGATTGGAGAAAACGTCGGTAAGATTACAGTGCAACGGGGAATGCACAATCGCACAACTTTCCACAGTCTTCCAGACTGTGCTGTAATTTACAGAAACACAAGGTTAGCAAATTAAAAGGTCTACAAAGACATTCAGTTAATATGTAACTATAAGCTATAAGATATAAAAATTACACATTTTTTTACCTGAAATCTGACATGAAATTCATTGCATTTAACAAATTTATAGCATTTAATTAGTCATTTATTTTTACTTTATATCACTCTAAAATGTATATCAGAAATACAATAAATGGTATTCACCTTCTAAAAACAGCTTTATATCAAATTAGATCATGTAAATATATAAAATTTCTGTCTACCGTTCAGACTTTTATCTGCCACTAAATAGTGGACGAGCAAATATGCAAAAAATAACCAATGTTGTGAAATAACAACTGTAGTGCACATTGGGAAGTGTCTGTATTGTCTACGAGGGAAGGGTTGCAGAAAAGGCACCATTTCTGAATTTCCAAAAATGCTTTGAGAAGGGTGAGTAGAATTTGTCTCATAACATCGGATGCTATATTGTTCGAAGTCTACACAAGTGCATTAACAATCCATTGTAGACAACTACTTAACATTTACAATACTTTAATCAAGCCAAGTCAAGTCAGATTTATTTATTTATATAGCGCTTTTTTACAATGGAGGCATTGTCTAAAGCAACTCTTAAAGTTTAGATTATTCTTTTTTTCCTTAATAACTAACGTCCAATCCAATTGAGCAAGACTAAGGCGACTGAGTGGCAAGGAAAAAAAAACTCCTAGTTCTAGGAAGAAGAAAACCTTGGGAGGCCAAGACTCAAAAAGGGGACCCAACCTCCTGGGTGGCGTAGATGATAAATCTAAGAGCGAAACTTAAAGTCATGGAGTCAAAGTTCGAATAAAATGTGAAGTATTGCACATCACAGTAAAGTGGCCTGGGTATGATGATAATCTAAAGAGTGAAACTAAAGTCATGCGTCAAAGTTATAAAAGTGAAGTATGCACATCGGCATTTTAAGTGGCCTGGGTATGGTGGGGCTGGAGCTGATGACGAAAGCAGCTTGAGTGGAGCTACAGCGGATGAACATCATGTGTGGGGCTGGAACTGCCGGAACACAGCTCGGAGAGGAAACAGAAAATGTAATTAGTTATTGATTAGGAGCCCAGTGTCAATTAATAATTACTGATGCCATGTCAATCACTGATGCCATGTGTAGCGTGAGACACCGGCAGCATTAGCAATAGCAGCATAGCTAGAAAGAGGAGAACTGGTAGGAAACACAGCCAAGAGGGATCACATGAGACATTGACAACCCCACGGGAGGCAGAAGACAGCAACCCAACGTCTCTGATCACCATAAGACTCTTTGACTATGAACCCCCAGCTCTGCCCTTATTTTAAGGCAAGGATGCAAGAGTCAAGATCACGAGGACCGAAGCCCAGTTCAGCCAGACCGCCCACTCGACACTCCTGGCTAACGGACAAGGCAGGCAGGCCAGACATGACTCCAGACTCCGGCCCCAGTGACCCAAGCCATGCATCCTTGTCTAAATCTAGTCAAAAGCCTGTGTAAATAGGTATGTCTTTAGCCTAGATTAAAACTTTGGATGTGTATGAATCTCGAACGAAAGGGGAAGTTTATTCCATAGTTGGGGGCCATGTATGAGAAAGCCATTTCCCCGGCTGTTGTGACTTTTTTATTCTAGGAACAAAAGAAGTACTGACCACCTGCGATACGACGTACAGGTAGTCCTCGGGTTGACGACGGTCTCTCTGGGTTACGAAGTTTCTGTGACGCCGCATCTTGCCCATTATGTTAATTACAGCCTTTTTTCGACTTCGTTAAGTGGTTTTGCGTCGTAAACTTCATAATGCGAACTTCGTGTTTGGTGTGAGCGGCGGAAGAATACATGGTTATGCGGCTGTTTTTTGATAATTACTGTCACGTTCGCGCACTTTCTCCCAAGGCTCACTCGTGCACCTGCGCACCATGCTGCCCTCCCATCACTTTCCACCTCATTCTTTCCGATCGCGTCTGTTATCCATATCCTAATCTCATGCTGAGCGCTTTCGGCTTCCTGTGTCAGCTCTCCCCCCGCGCTATCAGGCGCCTTATTAGGTTTTCTTTTCCCAATCGTTTTTCGTTATTTCCTTTTGGCCTTTCCTTTGTTACCTACTACGCGCTTGAACGCTGCCTCGCTTCGAGCGCTGCTCTCTGCCTGGTTTAACGCAGAGATTCCTTCAGTTAGTCATGTGTGTGTGTGTGTGTGTGTGTGTGTGTGTGTGTGTGTGTGTGTGTGTGTGTAAACGTGCGCGCAAACTTGCGCGCTCCTCTAGCGCTGACCTCTGACAGTTTAAAACAGAGATTTCCTGAGTTTGACTGCATCAGGTGTGTTTGAACGCTGCCGGGCTTCAGCACCGATCTCTGACTAGTTGAATGCAGAGACTTCTTCAGTTAATCGTGTGTGTGTGTGTGTGTGTGTGTGTGTGTGTGTGTGTGTGTGTGTGTGTTCTCAGTTATATCTCGTCATTTTTTATAGCGCATTTACACAGCCGCGCTCTAGCGCTGTTTCCTCTGCAGTTTAAAATGAGTATTTCTCTGTTTAATATCATTTGAGCATTTTAAAGAGGGAGACCTCCACATTGGTTAAAGCACATCAGTGCGTATAAAACGCTGCCACGCCCCGCGCCTTTCTCTGCCCCTGCAGACAGGGCCGTGACACACACAAAGTCTCTCTTTTTTCTTTGTCTGCCGTTCGTTTGTATTTTATTAATCATTGTTTTATTTATTCTATTCATTTCAGTTCATCACTACCATCTGGAGCTAACTGCGATTGGGTCCTGTAATCCTTTTCTCTCATTTTCATGATTCGCCATTGTGTAGGATGCCGAACCGTAATAGTATGTACGCGTGTTCCGACTTACACCGAAAATCGGTTTACGACGTCACCTAGGAACGGATCTGCGTCGTAAGTCAGGGACTACCTGTAGACGATTGGCTTGTTAAAACTCTAAGAGTTACTCAGATAATGTGGGGCCAGGCCATGTAGAGCTTTATAAATTATAAGAAGTATTTTGTAATCAATACGGAATTTGACTGGTAACCAGTGCAGTGATGATAGAACAGGAGTGATATGATCAAATTTTCTAGTTCGAGATAGCACTCGGGCAGCTGCATTCTGAACTAACTAAAGTTTATTTACTAGAGCATCCAGTAAGTAAGGCGTTACAGTAATCCGACCTTCAGGTTATAAACGCATGAACAAGTTTCTCTGCATCATTAAAAGAGAGGATATTTCTAAGTTTAGCGATATTTTGTAATTGAAAGAAAGCAATTCGAGTGATGCTGCTAATGTGTGCATCAAAGGAGAGATCTGAATCAAATGTGACCCCTAAGTTTTTTACAGACGGACTTGGCAATACTGGACAGCCATCTAGATTTAGGATAGATGTAGCTAACCTGTCTCTCACAGCCTTGGGTCCTACCAATAGAACCTCAGTTTTATCAAAGTTAAGTAAGAGAAAATTAAATAACATCCAATCTTTTATTTCCTTTACACAGTCCTCAATTTTGTTGATTGTAAGGCTGTCATTAGGTTTGGCTGATATGTACAGCTGTGTATCATCTGCATAGCAGTGGAAACTAATGCCATGTTTGCGAATAACTGAGCCTAGTGGCAGCATGTACAGAGAGAATAAAAGCTGGCCAAGCACTGACCCCTGAGGCATGCCATACTTCACTTTTGAGAGCTTAGACCTTAGATTATTTATATGAACTGGTACCGGTCAGTTAAGTAGGATTTAAACCAAGAAAGTGCTGATCCCTTAATACCTACAGTATTTTCTAGTCTATTTAGTAAAACATCATGATCTATAGTGTCAAATGCTGCACTTAAATCTAACAGAACAAGAAATTAAAAACATCCCTTATCTGAGGACATTAACAAGTCATTTAGTACCCTAATTAATGCTGTTTCAGTACTATGATGCCAGACTGAAATGTTTCATAAATTTCCTTCCTTTGGAGGTAACTGCAGAGCTGCTAATAGACGGCTTTTTCTAAGATCTTTTACAGAAATGGTAGATTTGAAATTGGTCTAGAATTAGATATCACACAAGGGTCAGGATTGGCTTTTTTTAATCAGTGGTTTGATAACGGCACACTTAAAGGATTTGGGCACATAACCAAAGGTAAGGGATGAATTTAAAATAACTAACACTGGCTCTATAACACTGGGTAATACTTGTTTGAGTGAACGTGTAGGAATTGGATCTAATAAACATGTTGATGACTTAGACGAGCTGATCAGTGCGGATAGTTCAGTATTAGTAATTGGGGTAAAAGATTATTAAACTGATGTCTTCACTAGTGCTGCATCTGGAAGGTGGCTGAATAGTTTGGTGATGTGATGAGCATTGAGTTTTATGCCTAATGTTTTCTATCTTATTATTAAAGAAAGTCATGAAATCATTACTGTTAAAATTACACAGAACGTGAGAATCACTTTCTGTGGTTTTTTTTGGTAATTTGGAGACTGTATTAAAGAGAAATCTTGGATTATTCTTATTTTTCTCTATGATTTAAGAGGTGTATGCAGCCTTAGCTTTAGTGAGGGCATGCTTATACTCTGCCATGCTGTCCCTCCAACCAAGCTTAAACACCTCCAATTTACTATGTCTCCACTTGTGCTCTAAATGCCATGTTCTTTGCTTTAAGGTAGGGGTGTGGTCATTATACCATGGTGCTAGCCTTTTTTCCCTAATACGTTTGACCCTAGCAGGGGCAGTCATGTCCAGGGTTGAGCGAAGCACACATTCTAATTGCTCATTTACACAAGATGATTTATCTCCATAGGTGTATTAAATTTTAAGTCTGGTAGGTTTTTAATAAACGCAGCTGGAGTAGCAGATGTGATAGTGTGCTTAGTGTGATAACGAGGCAGAAGGATTTTATTTATTAGAGATAGCTCAAATACTAAAAGATAGTGATCTGAAATCGAATCACTTTGGGGGAAAACATCAAGGTTATCTATTTTGATATCAAATGTTAATATTAGATCTAAAGTATGATTACAGCGGTGGGTTGGTCCCATCACATTCTGAGTGATACCCATGGATTCTAAGATGGACTCGAAAGCAATTATAAGTGGATCCTGCTCATTGTCAAAGTGAATATTGAAATCACCTACAATTAAAGCCTTATCTGTTGACAGTAGTAAGCAGGAAAGAAAGTTAGCAAATTTCTGAAGAAATTCTGAATAGGGACCGGGAGGGCGGTAAATAGTGATAAGCTGAAAAGAGTGTGGTTTTGACTTCCATAAGGATGGATCAGTCACATTAAGAATCAGTATTTCAAAAGAATTAGCCTTGTAATGGGATTTAGCTGTAACACCTAACTCTTTGTCAAAAATTGTGGCTATGCCTCCCCCCCGACCATTATCACGAGGGCGATTAGCATGACTGTATCCAGGAGGTGAGGCTAAATATTCATTAGGTCTAATCCAAGTCTCAGTGAGACAGAGAGCATGTAAGCGTTTATCAGTGATCATTTATTTAAATCACTGCTTTGTCTGTAACTGATATAAGGTTAAGTAAATCCTAGCCTGTATAGTCTTCTAATGTTGTTATTTCTTGCAGCTATCTGTTGTTATACTAATGAGGTTTTATTTAATATGCTAGCTAAGAGCTGTTGACATAAGTTGGGCAAAATCTGCAAACTAATCCAATATCCTAAAGCTTGTGCCAAAGACCATCAAGCCATTTTGAAAAAATAACCTTACCTAGCTGGCTGGCCGTCACTTAAACTGTTACTCTCACACCTGAGTGTAAATAACAGAAAGTGTTATTTACACCGGGTGAAAATAGTTACATACTCTATTTCAAAACTAGGTTAGTAAATGGTATAAAACCTTTTTTTTCCTGTTTATACCAGGGTGAAAATAATTTACATTGCCCAAGTCACAGCAGTGTGGCAGATGTACAATGCTAAAAAAAATAAAGGGAAAACACTGTAAACAACACAATATAAACTCAAGTAAATCAAAGTTCTGTGAAATCAAAATGTCCACTTAGGGAAGCAAAACACTGATTGGACAATCAATTTCACATGTGTTGTGCAAATGGAATAGACAACAGGTGGAAATTATTGGCAGTTAGCAAGACACACTCAATAAAGGAGTGGTTCTGCAGGTGGGGACCACAGACCACTTCTCAGTACCTATGCTTTATGGCTGATGATTTGGTCCCTGCTGAATGTTGGTGGTGCTTTCACACTCGTGGTAGCATGAGACGGACTCTACAACCCACACAAGTGGCTCAGGTAGTGCAGCTCATCCATGACGGCACATCAATGCGAGCTGTGGCAAGAAGGTTTGCTGTGTCTGTCAGCGTAGTGTCCAGAGCCTTGGAGGGCTACCAGGGACAGCGCCAGTACACCAGGAGACGTGGAGGAGGCCGTAGGAGGGCAACAACCCAGCAGCAGGACCGCTACCTCCGCCTTTGTGCAAGGAGGAACAAGAGGAGCACTGCCAGAGCTCTGCAAAATGACCTCCAGTAGAGTCTGGAAATGACAGAGTCTGGAGACACCGTGGAGAGCGATCTGCTGCCTGCAACATCCTTCAGCCTGACCGGTTTGGCAGTGGGTCAGTAATGGTGTGGGGTGGCATTTCTTTGTGCTAGCCAGAGGTAGCCTGACTGCCATTAGGTACCGAGATGAGATCCTCAGACCCCTTGAGAGACCATATGCTGGTGCGGTTGGCCTTGGGGTCCTCCTAATGCAGAACAATGCTAGACCTCATGTGGCTGGAGTGTGTCAGCAGTTCCTGCATGATGAAGGCATTGAAGCTATGGATTGGCCTGCCCGTTCCCCAGACCTGAATCCGATTGAGCACATCTGGGACATCATGTCTCGCTCCCATCCACCAACGTCACGTTGCACCACAGACTGTCCAGGAGTTGGCGGATGCTTTAGTCCAGGTCTGGGAGGAGATCACTGAGGAGACCATCCACTACCTCATCAGGAGCATGCTCAGGCATTGTAGGGAGGTCATACAGGCACGTGGAGGCCACACACACACAATACTGAGCCTTATTTTGACTCGTTTTAAGAACATTACATCAAAGTTGCATCAGCCTGTAGTGTGTTTTTCCACTTTAATTTTGTGTGTGACTCCAAATCCAGGCCTCCATTGGTTAATAAATTTGATTTTTCTGTGATTTTGTTGTCAGCACATTCAACTTTGTACAGAACAAAGTATTCATTGAGAATATTCCATTCATTCAGATCTAGGATGTGTTATTTGAGTGTTCCCTTTGTTTTTTTGAGCAGTGTATATACAGGGGGGGGCAAAAAAGTATTTAGTCAGTCTCTAATTGTGCAAGTTCTCCTACTTAGAAAGATGAGAGAGGTCTGTAATTTTCATCATACGTACACTTCAACTATGAGAGACAAAATGAGAAAAAAAATCCAGGTAATCACACTGTAGGATTTTAAAAAAATTTAATTGTAAATCACGGTGGAAAATAAGTATTTGGTCACGCACAAACAAGCAATATTTCTGGCTCTCACAGACCTTTAACACATTCTTTAAGAAGCTCTTCTGTCCTTCACTCGTTACCTTTGTTAATGGCATCTGTTTGACCTCGTTATCTGTATAAAAGACACCTGTCCACAGCCTCAAACAGTCAGACTCCAAACTCAACCATGGCCAAGATCAAAGAGCTGACGAAGGACACCAGGAAAAAAATTGTCCACCTGCACCAGGCTGGCAAGAGTGAATCTACAATAGGCAAGCAGGTTGGTGTCAATAAATCAACTTTGGGAGCAACTGTATGAAAATGGAAGAAATACAAGACCATTGATAATCTCCCTCAATCTGTGGTCCCATGCAAGATCTCATATCGTGGGGTCAAATTGATCACAAGAACAATGAGAAAAAAATCCCAGAACTACACGGAGGGACCTGATGAATGACCTGCAGAGAGCTGGGAACAAAGTAACAGGGGCTACCCTCAGTAACACACTACGCCGAGAGGGACTCGGATCCTGCAGTGCCAGGCGTGTCCCCCTGCTTAAGCCAGTACATGTCCAGGCCCGTCTGGAGTTTGCCAGAGAGCATATGGATGATCCAGAAGAGGGTTGGGAGAATATCATGTGGAAATCAAAATAGAACTTTTTGGTAAACACTCAACTCATCGCGTTTAGAGGAAGAAGAATGCTGAGATGCATCCCAAGAACACCATACCTACAGTGAAGCATGGGGGCGGAAACATCATGCTTTGGGGCTGGTTTTCTGAAAAGGGGACAGGAAGACTGATTTGTGTTATGGGAAAAATGAACGGGGCCATGTATGGTGAGATTTTAAGCCAAAACCTCCTTCCATCAGTGAGAGTACTGAAGATGGAACGTGGCTGAGTCTTCCACCATGACAATGATCCCAAACACACCACTCGGGCAACGAAGGAGTGGCACCGCAAAAAGCATTTTTAAGGTCCTGGAGTGGCCTAGCCAGTCTCCAGACCTCAACCCCATAGAAAATTTGTGGAGGGAGTTGAAAGTCCATGTTGCTCCAAAACATCACTGCTCTAGAGGAGATCATAATGGAGGAATGGGTCAAAATACCAGCGACAGTGTGTGCCAACCTGGTGAAGACTTACAGGAAACGTTTGACCTCTGTCATTGCCAACAAAGGTCATGTAACAAAGTACTGAGTTGAACTTTTTTTATTGACCAAATACTTATTTTCCGCCATGATTTACAATTAAATTCTTTTAAAAATCCTACATTGTGATTTCCTGGATTTTATTTTCTCATTTTGTCTCTTATAATTGATATGTACCTATGATGAAAATTACAGACCTCTCTCATATTTCTAAATAGGAGAACTTGCACAAAAAATATTAACTCCTGCCAAAAAAATATTAACTCTTTTGCGTAAGCATAAATATGCTTTGCGAAAAAATCTCTTTTGTATCATATCCTTCTCAAAATGAACCATCCAACCAACTGTATGTTCCTATAGACATGTATCATGTATTCACCAAACTTGCACAAACACAATCCCTGCATTTATTTTATCATGTAAATCACCATGTTTATATTTACAATCATTTAGAACTATGCCTTAGTCAAGTTACAAGTCACAAAAATTGCCATTGCTCTCAAACAGTACACAAACATTAAAACTTAAGTGCAAATAAGCATTCAAACTTCCACAAAAACAAACATACCCAATCAACCGAACTTTCACAAAGTATTGTAGTCCTTCAGGAGATCCTGGTCCAGCCTGCCAAGTGAGTAAGTGAACAAAGTGACAAGAATCCATGGTGAGGTTTACAGGTGAAGGCAAGTTCCTGCATAAAACTAGAGGGAGAAAATAAAGAGTCCAATTATTGCTATAGAATCTACATTAGCTCAAGGTACAGTGTGTTTGAAAGTTTGTGCTTGAACATTTGAATTTTCTACGTTTGTGCACATATACATGATCTAAGACATCATCAGATTTTCACACAAGTCCTAAAAAATAAAGAAAACCTGATTATATCAACGAGACAAACTTGCCCATTTATGAAAATGATCCAATATTACATGGGCTATCTGTCAGTGGCAAAATATGTGAACCTTTGCTTTCAGTATCTGAGGTTACCCCCTTGTACAACTGCAACAGTCCTGCACATCGGTTTCAAGGAATTTTAATCCATTCTGCTGCAAAAAACAGCTTCAAGGATGTCGGTGGGTTTCACATGAACTGATTCATAAAGAAATGTTATTCTTCAGGTCCTTTCACAATATTTATATCAGATTAAGATCACAAATTAGATAACGCCAATCCGAAAAATTCAATTTGGACTTCTTTAAAAACTATGGTAGAGTATCCTGTGTGCTTAGTAGGGTTGGGAATTGATTGACACCACACAATTCAATTATGATTCAAAGGGCTGAGATTTGATTATTAATCGACTATAGATCCATCTTTTTTTGGATTCCATGCCTTCAGTTTCGATCTCATTGTAGATTGTGGAGATTGCTGTGTCAGTAATGCCGGCCTTTCCAAGTGATTATACTGTTGCAGACAAATTTCCACTGTCCAAATAAAATCATGAGAATTGGGACATGCGCGTGTTATTTCTATCGTGGTCAGGATAGCTGTTTTAAGTTTTCTGGTCTTGATGTTTCAAATAAATGAGCTGTGTTTAATACTATCATAGGTCTCAAGTCTTGGCTCACACAAATAGTGATGTGAACTTTCTAGATAACCAATAGGTGAGCGCTCTCTCGCACTCTCTCGCACTCTCTGTCTCTGTCTCCAGAACCAAAGGGGAAATTCCATGTGTATCTGTACAATACAGGTAAATTTTTACAGTTCAGGTGGTGTAGACCTACAGATATCTGACCAGATAATAGAAACACTTCATTTTACTGTACTACATTTATTTGTAGATGTATTTGGGCTATTTACTGTTTTGTATATTTATCAAAGTTCTATACAAATCACTGCACTCCAAACTGGAAATCATAAAATTATGTAGAATTCAAGCACTGAAATATAACAGAAACGAAATGTGGTGTTGTCATTTGATCTTAAGATTATGTTACCATATTTAAAAAGCAAATCTGTTCATGTTATAGTCTGTGGATGACTATGCAGTTTTTTATTGATTGATTGATTTTTTTTTTTTTAGGTGTGACTAACACAAACTGTGCAGCAACAGATGAGCTACTGTCTCTGACTTTACATGTACAAGGTGGAGCAATATGGTAGATGTGTCTAAAGCATACTCACACTGAGCCTGGTTGCCTTGAAACGAGTCAGAGCATGATTGTCTGATAACTTAGCACAAAAGAAAATGATATGATTATAACAACGTATCCATATTTTCTTCCCCTACCCCTAGTTCAGCATAAGGCATGATACGGCGCGATAACACTAGTCAAACAAACTGTGCATTATAGGTCAAACGTGCCCGTGCCTGATTGCCAAGTGTGAGTACCCCCTAGTAGAGTGCACAGTGAGTGAACACAGTGTATAAAAATTTCAGCATCACTTCTGTGTCTGACCCAATCATACCAGCAAAACACACCACTACCACCGCTGTGTCACTGCAGTGCTGAGAATGTTCCACCACCCAAATAGTACCTGATCTGTAGTGGACCTATGGGGATCCTGACCAAAGGGAACTAACAAAATGTAAAGAATCAGATGCACCACAGTCTGTAATTATAGAAATACAAGTGCTTCGACATGGTAAGTAGAACTGATAAAATGGACCATGAGTTATGGCTGGGTGATCTGAGCTAAAAATCATATTTTAGTATATATATAGATATGATAGATATCTATATATATATATATATATATATATATAATATATATATATATATACCATATATTATATATATATATATATACAACATATACATTACACACACACAAACATTATATACACTTAACATATACATGTGTGTCTATATACAGATACATGGAGAGAGTGTAGATAGAGAGAGAGATTACAGAGACACGAGAGATCAGAAAATAACAAAGACAGAGAAAGAGACGGGGGGGGGGGGGGGGGGGGGAGAGGGAGAGAGAGAGAGAGAGAGAGAAGAGAGAGAAGAGAGAGAGAGAGAGAGAATATTAGAAAAACAAACAATAAAAATAAGAGACGAGAGAGAGAGAGAGAGAGAGAGACAGACACAGACAGAAAAAACAGAACAGGAGAGAGAGAGATAGAGAGAAGACGACCTAGAGGAGAGAGAGAGAGAGAGAGAGAAGGAGAGAGAGAGATAGAGAGAGAGAGAGAGGAGAGAGAGAGAGAGAGAGAGAGAGAGAGAGAGATAGATATATAGAGATATATAGAGATACAAACACACACAAAGATACATAGAGATATAGATATATATATATATATATATATATATATATATATTATATATATATATATAATATATATTATATATATATACATATATATATATATATCTATCTAAACACAAAGTCTAACACACACACACACACACACACACATGCGCGCATTCAATAGATCTGACAGTTTATGAAACAAACTTTCAATTTCAAAAGTGGTAGCTATATAAGCCTAAACGTTTCAAATAAGTTAAGTTGTAGTCAATGGCATATTATCCCTGTAAGTGGTTCTTACTGTAAACAAAGTTGAGCATTACACCAGTAATGTATTTTTTAGTTCAATATCAATATTGCACTTACCAATGGCCAAATAAAGTCTGTAAGTCCCACTTTCAGCCGGGTGGCGAGACACCCTCTCGCTTCAGTATATATTTTGTATGTGACATGTATTTGGCTATAGAATAGGGCACCGCTTTAGTAATGCTGCTCCACTTCTCACGTTTTCTTTCATAAGGCTCAGCACAGCTTTTATGAGATTTGTAACTCAGTGTACTTTTGGGCAGACGGCTGAAAAAGGACTCACTGTCTGAGGGGCAGCACACAGTTTAGCGTGGTTTACATTGCACTTTATAGCACTTTGTTGAGACTAGTCATGATCGAATCGAATGTTTGTAACATGTTTTCAGCATTCTGAACAGAATACATTTCCCTGTTGCTCATCTAACACTCTGAATCCAAAACGTCTGCAAATTACTGAGCTACGTTTTTTTCTTTTTACCATCCTAACAACTCTTCCTAAGCTTGCCTCATGTCTGTGACCCTCCATTTCATCACAGCATGCAGGGCTGGTGAGTGACGGAGTTGGGAGGGGCGTTACAGGAGCTGTGTCTCAAACCAGTGGCTGCATCCTTCGAAGGAAGAAGTCTACTTATGCGCCGCTATGACAAAACCAGTCTTCAAATGCAGCCGCTGAAGAATGCAGCCCCCGAATTGGAATGGAGCTAGAGTGAAGTCGTGCAAGAGACAGACAATGAGAGGAGAATAGGCGAACTGACAACTCTACGAGTATAATATGAAAGGAACATTTCTTGATATATCGCCCTGGCCTACCATGAGTGTATGAACAAGGTGTACTTTAGTGTTGTCATGACACTGAGAATTTAATCTTCGATACTTTGAAAAACATTGAAATTTTATACCATTTTTGATACCAATACCAAAAACTGTGCTTATTTCACCTTTGTAGCTCCATTTTTTTTCAGATAAACCTATACAGATGTTTTATATTAATAATATATTACATACTATGATACTATTGGTAATCTAATAGTTAATTAAGTATTATTTTAGAATACATCACATCGTACAATCATTGACAAAAAAAAACAAAGCACCCAGATAAAATGTCGGATTGTTGCAAAACTCGGCATGCAAGTATGTCTCAGGCAAATATGTACATGAGTACAGGTGTGGTTTAATTAAACACCGGATTTTGCCTCACAAGGGCATAAAAGTGCTTCCCCTACTGCTTTATAAATAGTCTGTCAGAGGCTACTTTTGGGCTGTGTACATCTTGGTGAGAGATTGATGACTTCTAGACATGCCTCCGAGGCAACACACGTGGCCGCAGGATGTCCTACACATATCGCCGAGTTGTCAGTGCCCCTTATATCACTACTAGGGGTTTCCGACTGCTGAGTGCTTTTGAGCATTCATCTTCTGCTAATGCTCTTGCTGAGCATATCAATTCAAAACCATGTGATGACATACCTAATTATATGACAGAACAGTCCTGGCAGATAGACGCCTCTTTAATACAGACATATTTTTGCAATAATCATGGCCATGTATTTGAAGTATAAAATGCATTAGAACCAATAAGTGAACCAATAAGTGAAATCAAAATTCTGCTAAGCAGTCTGGATGATGGACAACAAAACTGTGGGAGCTGTTTGTGCTCGTCGACTGATCAAAAAATCCTCTCTACTGGTGGTCTGTCTGGCCCGTTCGAAGTCTGATCGTCATGTGTGTGTGCCCCTGCTCCCAACACCTACTAACAGCTATGGTCAGAACGGCCCAGATTATGGGCGATTAATCAAAACATCCATCCTGCTTCTCTCAGTCCAATGATGCACCCCCTCTCAAAGTCAGCCACTAGGCAAAATGTCTTCTAGGGCATCGTAGAGGCATATCTAGCAGTCAACAATCTCACATCAAGAGGTACGCTTTCCAAAAGTACCCTACCAGAGCCTTTTTAAAGACAGCAGGAAAAGACTTTTACACCCTCTTGTGGCAAGTCCAAGTGTCTAAAAACCTTGTACAAACTTTACTTTTTTTGTTTGTGGGATTTTATTGCCATCTCAGAACAGAGTAAGTGCTATATTCATGGCATCACACAGGTATATGTTTAATCATAGAAAAAGCATTCTCACATTTAGATTAAGTGCTTCATATTTATATACCTTAGAAAGTTCTATATTTTTCTTGAGTTTCTCCAGAATAAATTCATGTCTTCATCTTTATAGAGGTAAACATGAGTTTTTACAATTTCTTATGGCAACAAATTATTTTCCACCATGTTAGCTATAGCTTGCTTAACACTAATACACACTCCAATCAAGATCCAAAGTAACTGCAGTCAAAACTTTTTTTGTACACCATGTAGATAAAAAACACTTGAATATAAAAATACCTATTAAAAAATCAGTTGAGAAGTAGGTTTTTGTGCTTTTTAACCAGCAAAAAAGCACACACAGATTTTCCATTTACTTATAATTGTTTACAAGCCAGTCTTGCCTGGTCCAATTTTTTCTCAGTTCCGATCCAATACCAATACAGATTCACGCTCCAGTGCGGAAAACAGCATCAGCGGTCTCTGTAAAAACCTTCTTACGTGCAGCACAAGAAGTCAAAAATCAGTGCATCGCATAATCAGCACATTTATTATAATGGTTATTAAGCCTTATAATAAATACAACACATAAGCCAAAACACAGTGCGCTGCATAATCAATGCACCTTGTTATATGGCGTATTAGGGCTGTGTGTCAGCATGTACAAAGTGAAAATAAAGCACATAATAAGTACAAGCATTAAGTCCACTGTGCTGTGTGAGCCCATCTTATATGTGCAGTACGACACGCTGAAGTACAGTGCGCTGCATAATCAATGCATTTATTATAAGGTGTATTAAGGCTGTGTGTCAGTGCACACAAAGTGAAAAACAAAAAAGCTACATAGTAAGTACAAGCATTACGTCCACTGTGCAGCACGAGAAGCCGAAACACCAAACAGTGAGCTGCATTATCAATGCATTTAATGTATGATGTATTGGGCTGTTTTGTCACAAAACAAAAACCAAGGAAAGGCAGAACAGTAGGGCCTATGTGATTAGGCAGTCACATATGTGTACAACCACGAAGTGTGCTGTGCGAGCACCTATGGTGATGAAAAAAAACGTGCTGGAGCACGTTTCAGTGAGCCCAGCCTGAGCAGGAGCCAGTGGGGAAGTGGAGAGGGGGACCAAACGTCCTCCAGCACGGTTCAAGGCAACCGGGCTCAGTGTGAGTACACCACAGAGTACACCCATATGGTAGGTATCTGATAATGGCAAGTAAATTCATAAACATGACAGATGGACTTATTATGTTTACTAACGTAAGTACCAGAAAGAAAAAAAATACTTACTAAATTTGAATCTGTCCCCAAACCCAACATTACTAAAAGTGAAACTAAACCATATACGAAATGATTTTCAAAAACGAAACTGCTGTCAAACATGATCTACTACTAAAAACAAATAAACGCTAAAGACTATATATATATTTAACTTGGATTTAAAACAACTAGGCCACTAACCTGTGTATGGTAGAATCAGCCTGAGCAGTTTGCAAACGTAATCCATAGCAGAAGGGCGCTGCTAGCTGATGCTTTACAGATTGTTTTTGTCGTCACTTGCCCTTTCGTAATTCCTTTCGGGTGCCATACAGCTACCATCAGCACAGCACCACACACCAGTCCACTTTTATGTAAATAAGAACATCATACAATTTACTAACTTTAGTTATAACGTTCACCGATTATTAGGCTTGAATCTGTTGCGTAAGCGATTAAAACCTGGTTAAACTTGTTTTTCGAATTTACTGAAAACGTCCTGAAATAACAGGCTGAAAGCTAGATATCACTGGTTAAGTTTCTACAACGAACACGAAATTACTTATATATTACTACGGAGGAAGACGCATTCACGGAGCAGTAAGTGGTCTTTCGAGAGCGCCCTGTTGCAGCAGGATATCTACCTAAACCTCCTCCTCAGAAATCATGTGACCTCCACACCAACACAGGATGCATGCAGCCTTGTGGTTACTTATCTGCGCCTGGCGTATGCGAGCGTACCGTTATTTCTTCCTCTCCAGCACAGAAGAAGTTCAGTTACGTCTTAACTGCGCTAGGTCCCCTTCTGGTCTGGATGTGATACAAAAAATACTCTCAATATTCCAGTCTAAAGCCATATGGAGTAAGATTACTGTCAAAATAACTTGTGCATACTCGTCTACATTCGTACACAAATATATAAGCTGTACAAAATTATAAAGATTTATGCATACGACTTAAAAAATCATGAATACGAATTCTCAGTCATGCATACGGAACGAAAAGTGAGAAAACACTGTCAAAAATATCTTGATGCATGCTCAATAATCCAGGTAAGAAAATCCCAGAAGTTGAATCCCTTTTTTTGTAAAAAGGCAACGTCCATCCCTGAACCGAGGAGGGGGCCTCAGAGTACACCTCTCACCATCTTACAACGCCGCTATCGCAACCCTTCCCCAATCCTGTGTGAATGGTACACGTGGCCATTTTCATTAATGGTTATGGTATTCTGCATATTAAACTGATCACCGGTCCCATTGTTATGCACTGGTGCAGGTACCAGTCGTTATGCAGATGTGCTGTATAAAAGATTGGGGAAGTTTTCCAACTAGTTGAGACTGAAGAAGTCATTTAGTTGAGTGAGGAAACGTTTCTCCGACAAAACCTTATGTCCTGATGAACAGATTCAACTTCTAAGACTGTCAAACATACGTCACTGGGCTCGAAGCCAAAAGGCATCGAGCACATGAAAAATCGATTCAACATAGTGCACATGCGTGGTCTGCAGCATGGTACTGTTTTGAACTCGTGAAAAAGTAACAACTGTTATCTTTGAGTGTTAGGCTACAAGGTGCTGACTAAAGCCATGCTATGGTTTGTTTTTCTTTTAAGTAATGGCGGGCTGTTTGTTAATGTCCTATTTTCCGACTTATCCCTCTAACAAATCCGTAAACCTGGGTTATTCAACTGCATTTATATTCACAAACATCTGTAACAGTGCTGATCTGGCTTCCTGTCTTACTCTCTCCTACTGTGAGAAGTTTTAAGAGTATGGTTTTTGATTAGTTGAATGAGGTGTGTAGTACAGGGAAAACAGTACAATGTGCAGGACAGGGTTACTCCAGGACTGGAAACCCTTTCATGCTTAATTTGAGAACTGTTATATACACTAGCCAGCCAAAAATAAAAAGTTAACCACCTGGATAAATGGATAAAAAGAAAAAACGAACCACATCAGATAATTAGTGCATTGGTGATAATGTTTCAGCTGGCAACAAGTCAAAGTCTGGTATTATTGTCATTTCAAACATATACACAGTACACAGTGAAAGGAAACAATGTTCCTCCAGGACTTACAGGTGCTACATGCTAACAAGACAAAATCACTACTTAAAGTGCACTTGTGCAACATGTGCAAATTAGTGCAGACAGTACAAACAGTGCTATGAAACCAAACAGTGCAGGACAAAACATACAGTGCATACAGATAGTATAATGTCCCAGTAATCATTTACTTCTATTGGCGGTAGATAAGGATAAAGTGCAGAATGTCCATGATTAGCAGCGAAAAAAGTCAAGTGTGCAAAAAGTTTGCTGTGGCTGTGTGTGTGAGAGAGAGTGTGTATGGATTGTGTGGCCCAGTTTGTGGTACTGACGTGCGTATGTGTGGTGTTCAGTACAGTCTTCGGTTATTGAAGAGTCTGATGGCTTGCAGAAAGAAACTTTTACACAGCCTGGTTGTGAGGGCCCCGAATGCTTCAGAAGCTCTTTCCAGATTACAGGAGTGTAAACAGAGAGTTTGAGGGAAGTCAACAACCTCCGCTTTAGTTTTGTCAACGTTCAGTGACTGATTGTTGACTGTACACCAATCCAGTAGCTGCTGTACCTCCTCTCTGTATGCCAGTGTTTCTCAATTCTGGTCCTGGCGCCCCATCACTCTGAACAGTTTAGTGCTTCTCTTTTTTAAAACACACTCACTTTAACTCAATAATGGGCTTGTTAATGAGCTGAGTAGTTGGATCAGGTGTGTTGGGAGCGGTAAAACACTAAAACGTGCAGAGCGGTGGGGAACCAGGACCAGGATTGAGAAACACTGCTGTATGCTGACACATCATTCTTGCTGATGAGACTCACCATGGTCATATCAGCAAACTTGATGATGTGATTTGAGCTGTGCATTGCTGCACAGTCATGAGTCAGCAAGGTGAACAGCAGTTAGGGTTGCCAACCGTCCCGTATTGTACGGGACATCATGATTTATGGGCAGTTTTGATTTGTCCCTGAGCTCCAGTCCCGTATTCCAATCACAGCCTCACTGGCCAATAACGCGCCAAAACTGATGCAAACTCCCTGTTGTAGTAGCTACGTCAGTGACAGAGCAGTGTGTGTGTGTGTGTGTGTGTGTGTGTGTGTGTGTGTGTGTG
>JAJAGP010004229.1:16825-53975 GCA_025084515.1 Ancistrus triradiatus | reverse complement strand
CTGCCTAATTTTGTTTGAATAATTACTGCACACTTTCTGTAAATCCTATAAACTTCATTTCACTTCTCAAATATCACGGTGTTCATCTGCTATATGATATATTTAACTCAAGTTGCTGATCTGAACAACCAATGATTTATAAACTAAAATCATGAAAATTATCAGGGGTGCCCAAACTTTTTCATACGACTGTATATATTAAAAAAAAAAAAAAACTAGCATTAAGAAAAAAGCAGATAGAAATTCCAGTTATCAGTGACATTACAAAATTGGGCATTTACTTGCGAGTGTACAAACAGGAGCTGTAAAACAAACTACAAAACTGACGTGATGTCATTACTACAATACAGAACAATATTTTTTCCTGCCCTGTTCCTCATAATGGACTTTGAGCACAGATTTTGTATTTCAATTAATGACAAAATGATAGAGAAGACTGAAAAATGTGAATACACTGGAAAGTTTAGGAATTGTGTGGGCTGAGGCTAAGGAGTGTTATCAATTAGCATCCCTCCTCCTCACTCATCTACACAGTGTGGCCAAGATGCCACCTGCTTACTCACTCATACTGCTCTAATGTGCAAACACAGAGAGAATGTGCAGAGTATACACAAACATTAGAGTAGAAGACCCACATATGGTTAGAGTTTCTCAACACAAATACAAGTAATTCGCGGTAATAAGAAAAACTTGCAGAAGGCAGCGGGATGCACGTGTGTGCGGTGTGTTGTGGGACTGTGGTAGCCTAGTGGTTAAGGTACTGGACTATGGACCAAAAGGACCAGGGTTCAAATCCCTCTGCCAAGCTGCCACTGTTGGGTCCGTGAGCAAGGCCCTTAACCCACCTTGAGCAAGGTTCATTCCCTTAACCCACAATTGCTTGGATTGTAAGACTGTATCAGTTGTAAGTCGCTCTGGATAAGGGCGTCTGCCAAATACTGTAAATGTAAAAATGTTCCACACCCGCTCAGGTTAAGAGTTTGGTGCAACAGAGGGTCCGAGGTTCATAATTACTTAAAGATTCAGTGAGAATGCTTATGAGTGTATCTGTGTCTAGATACTTAGAGGTGTATACTGTATACACTACGCTTAACAGATCAGTATCACCCCAAGCTCCTCCTTCACACGGGTATGCTCCGCCTAAGGACCAGCTCAGCTTGGACTAGAGACTATTCTAACTCGGTTGATGTGTTTAGAGACTTTTTTCTGCAAGTTACTCATGTGTTTGTATGACTTTCCACTGTTTATTTGTAACAAGGTGTAAATGGCATCCGTAAGTTTTTGGGCCTGTCCTTGTGTACTCCTTTGTCCCCTCACTACCTTTATATATTCTCTCTAACGTATAACTACATAAACTGGTTCATGATCACTTGTCGAGTCTCTGTCTCATCTGGTTGATCTTCTGTGTTGTTCGTAATACTGTCTATCAATTCATTTTTGGCTTCATCACACAAAAGTACCAGGTCCAGCATATTATCCTCTATGTGGATAGCGTTACAGCTTTCCCCTACACAGGGTTACAACTAGGGCTGTGCTTAAAAAACTGATACAGCCACATATCATATTGCTGAATCAGTCATTTTTATTTTCGTGATTACATAGATTTTCAGCACAAAATACAGATTTGCTTTTATTGAAGGAAGGAAAGCATTTCAAATGGGGTGTATTTATAATCTCCACTCCTGTAGATGTCACAGTACAGTGTTTTGACTCCATATCTGCAGAATTATCAAAGTGATGTATCAAGATGATGTATTAAGATTTTTATATTTTCATAGAATGTGGAATATCAAAGCTTAAACTGACAACAATGAGCAGCACAGCACTGAACAACTTCATTTGATTTAATTTTCTTTACATTCTGGCTTGGTAACCTAGTGCAGGCCCAGCCGTTCCATGTGAGACTGCTGGAATACACCCATAAAACCCGCACATGGTGCACACATGTTCATAGGTAAACCATTGCAGAAGAATGAAATATCCCAGAGTGAAAACCCACACAAATAAAAGCGGTAACTCCCACAAAAGGGATTAGAAAGGATTAGAGATTAACATATGATTTCTCATACCCTGTAAAGATTAGGTGCTCCATCATCCGTTTTTTTTTTTGGTGTTCATTGTCAAAACACAAATCAACATCCAAAGACAATACCCATAAAGGTAAAATCTAGTGCAGTTCTAATTAAAATATTAAGGGTGCTACTATTTTATGCAATTGCAATGGTTGCTTGACCATTGAGGCATCTGTGCTTATTGATTGTGTCTAGAATGTACAAAAAAAAAACCTGTATCAATTACATGGCTTTGTTTAACTTTGTTTAAACCAAAATATGTCCACCAGTTATCCTCTTGCCAAAAAAAACAAACTTAAAAAAACCCAATAACTTCGTTTTCCAATAAAGTTTCATTCAGTAAGTTAACTGTATTGTGCTTAGTTATTTTACTTGATCAAAACAATAACTGCAGTTTAACTGATGTTGCATATAATGCACTATTAAAAACCATTATATGTACACACAGGCGCTTGAAAGTTTGTGAACCCTTTAGAATTTTCGATATTTCTACATAAATATGACCTAAAACATCATCAAATTTTCATCAAGTCCTAAAAGTAGATAAAAAGAACCCAGTTAAACAAATGAGGCAAAAACAGTATACTTTGTCATTTATTTACTCAGGAAAATTATCCAATATTACATTAGTGAGTAGCAAAAGTATGTGAACCTTTGCTTTCAGTGTCTGGTGTACATACATACACATCTATATATATATAATTTTTTTTTTTTTTTTTTTTTTTTTTCCTCCAAGCACTTTGCTCTTGCCCTCGCCACACTGAAATATGACAAATGTCTTTCCAGTAGTGCTGGCCAGTACACTGCTTCAACCAGTATACTGGTGTTAATTTCCCGTACAATATACATTTCATATATACCTCCATACAGTGGAAACACAGCTCTAACAAATAAGCAGCAAATTATATAATAATTTTTTGCTACTAGAAGCACTGCTGAGCCTAGAGTAAAACGACATCACTGAACAGCATGCTGGGTAAAGCTCGCCATCTAGCCAGGTAGCATAATATACACCACATCCTAGAAATAGTCTGTTAACAACTGGCAAAGGCTCCATAAGATTAAAGAACAGAACAAAGAACTGAATTATAAAGCAAGTGAGATGCAAAAGAAGAACCCCATTATGAATGCAGTAACTCTCGAGACCGGTTTAGAGTTATGATTAACTCACAGAATTCAGAGTGTGTCTTATCGGACCGAAAATACTTCAGCCAAAAGAGACATCTCTTCACATAGACAAACCTGTTTACAAGCGGGAACGCTTTCATGCATTTTGATTTGTGTAATTTTGGGGGGGGTGATTCGGCCGGGTTTTTAGCGTGATCAGCTTCAACCAGTCTTATATAACCGATTCTATGCCAGTCAGTCACACCTAAACAGCACCGTGGTTTTACGAAGTTTAATTCATAATTCAGTTCAAGTGTGTAAAGTTTTGGCCACTTGAGGGCCTGTTTAAGAAACATGTTTAAGGGTTTGTTTGCTGATGAGGAGGAAGCGTTACAGGTTTCGATAAAGTTGAGTACTAGTCTAGCTAGATAGTCTCCCTAAATACCACATTACTTATTAGGCATTACTAGGGACACTACTGGGGGGCGTAGTGATCCATTTTGAACACACGTCTTCGGCATGAAAGCGCTGTTTGGATTACATACATGACGAAAATAAGCCATGAGGAAACGACTCCAAAATGGAACAACGAATTTAATAAGACGTTTGACAAAGCGAAAAAGGTCAAAGAGGTTAAAAAGCCAGCAAGAGCACAGAACCAGGCATAAGACAGAAGCCCTTGCTATCCATTTTGTGTATATACACGTGTGTTATATTCTATGTACGCCCTACGACAGTAGAGTAAGCTTACAAATCTATATAAACGCCCTCAGCAGGCAGCTCAGCATGCCGGCGGATCTTGACCCTGCTCACTCTTCTGATGCCTCGCTGATAATTGTTATTGCTCCATTGATGTGTTCATCTCATCGTCAGTCTTTTGGTTAGCCTAAATCATATGACACGCGACTGACAATAAACAATCATAACTTGCAACTCCAGATTCATCGCAGACTGGACTTCACGCACTTCGCATCATATAATCAACCAGTCACAGACTATTTCTCAAATTTGCCGAAATGAAAAGAAACCGTATGCAACTCTGTCAGAACTTTTACTTGAGTTATTATTCACTACAGTTAATTCACTACTGCTGTGTCTTATTTTGCAATTATTGTTGCTTTCATTGCATTTGTTACTGCTGTAATGCTTTGGCAATACTGTTCTCATCACAGTCATGTCAGTAAAGCTAGTTTGAATCTGGAACCGTGAGAGAGATGGCACAAGCACCAGAACATCAGCGCTCTCTCTGTCATGCACTTACATAAAAGCTGGCTG
This sequence comes from Ancistrus triradiatus, assembly GCA_025084515.1. Classification (NCBI taxonomy): domain Eukaryota; kingdom Metazoa; phylum Chordata; class Actinopteri; order Siluriformes; family Loricariidae; genus Ancistrus; species Ancistrus triradiatus. Next base: position 49,521 of record JAJAGP010004229.1, on the reverse strand, counting down.
ACAGCCCTCTGATGATTCGCAAGGATGAGGGAACATGTCATCAGAATCGAGAAGTTGCAGTCATGCTAGTGTTAAAATTAAATGCATTCAAAATTAGGGATGTGCTAATAAACAGATACAGCAATATCTCTCATTTTATTCTCGCAATGTTCTACATTGATTTTCAGATCAAAATTGATTTTTTTTTAAGGAAAAAAAAAAAACATTTTAGCATATAGTAAAGTACACTCTCCGCTCTTGTAGATGTCGCAGCAGTGTTTTGACTCAACCGGTCTGCTGAATTATCAACGTAACGTGATGTATTAAGACGACTCAGATTGTACAACGTAACTTGTATTTCCGATGTTTTTATCTTTTCAGTGAACTATGTTGAATATATCACAATATGCATCGTATCACAATGTACCATCATATAATCGACCCATGCATTGTACTTCTTCAAAAAATGCATCTTTCTGGTAACTGCCATTAGAGTTTACTGAATAATAATAAACAAAATGTGATGGCGCTTGTTACAGTGTCATGTTCTGTAGTGTGAAGGAAAATGAGATTATTAGACTAAAATCATTTGTTTTAATCTTATAGAAGTACTAAAATCAAATACAAGTTTGTAAAGAGAAACTTGCGCATAAATGTTGCCATCCAAATCAGTGACCCATGAAGCTTAAAGAAATCTGTGCCTCTAGTCGATACCCTCGCTGTGTGGGGAGGCAAAAATACACTTTTGACCAATCTGATAATGACACTGATGACACTACAGAGGTATGGATTGATTTTACTCAGTACATAATCGACATTTCAATCAGTCCAACAGTGCTGTAGGCAGAGCACTGACATGTGCATGCATCATATTACACAACAGATAGGTCTAAAATCTGATTGGCTGAGCCACGGTCAAAGTCATTGTATATATAAAAAAGCCACTGTATCATTGACCATTTCACAACAACCGAATTCTGTACTAATGCACCAGGATTTGAAAGTCATAAAACCATTACACTTGGCAGTTGCAGCACATCACTGATATGAAGTTTGCTGTCAGTGAGAATTAAGAAAAAAAAAGAGACACACATGGTAAATAACTTGAAAGTTTAATGACTGAAGAAATGAAAAGGGGGCTGTAAACTAAAAACGAGGCTATTCGCAGCTTCCAAATTGTGTCTGTTGACTTTCAACAGTCAACAATAATAACAGTTAAAACAACAACTTTATATCAAACACAGAAGAACGGAAAAAGTGAATTCTGGTTTCATGCAGGACTGAAAAGTGGGGAGTACATTACACTGCAGAAGAACGATTTATTTCTTAAACACTTGTGTATTTAATCAAACTAGTTTTCGCCACCATTTTATAAAAGCAATAAGGGTGTACTCACACTAGGCAATTTGTATCGCGGTCGGGCGCGTTTCACACCTAAAGTGCGGTTCGTTTGGCTAGTGTGAGTGCTCCGAATCGTTTGAAAGAGGTGGACTATGAAGTGTGATCGCTAATCACGCTCCGGCATGCTTTCGTCATCACGATACGTGCTCACAGCACAGCACACTTCATGGTTGTACATGTGTGATCGGGTAACCACATACTTTTGTGCCTTTGGTTTCCTTTTGTGCGCGCGGACACAGCCCTAATACGCCTTATTATGCAGCGCACTGATTTGCAGCTTCTTGTGTGGCACATATAAGATGGGCCTTCCACAGCTCAGTGGACTAAATGCTTGTTCTTACTATGTGGCTGTTTTCTCTTTGAGCACGCAGACACGGCTCTAATACGCCTTATAATAAGGTGCACTGATTATGCAGCGCAATGTGTTTCGGCTTCTCATGCTGTACAGTGGACTTCATGCTTGTACTTACTACGTGACTTTTTTGGCGCTGACTCCCGGCCCTAATAAGCCTTATAATAAATGTACTGATGATATGATGCACTGATTTTCTGCCTCTCATACTGCATGTAAGACCATTTTATGGAGGCAGCTGTGTGTCAGTGCACACAAAACGAAACCAAAGAAAGGCACAAAAGTATGTGATTACTCGATCACACATACAACCATGAAGTGTGCTGTGCGAGCGCATATCGTGATGACGAAAGCGTGCCGGAGCGCGGTTGTGAACATAATGCGCGAATGGGGAGGAGGGACAAACACGGTTCAAGGCAATCGCGCTCAGTGAGAGTACACCCATGGTCACTTCAAGCTGTGCATTGCTGTGATTTGATCACAGGTAAAGGGGGTTCTATGTACAACGCTTCAGCTGTGATAAAATCATGGTAATGCATGGCCTCGCCTTCTTAAACAGTCAGACAACAACTTTATCATGGACATGACGACACTAAACAATCCAAGCTGAGCTCCCCTCTGTAAAAACAACCACACTCCAGCGACAACAGGGACAGGACTTTATGAAAAGCTCTTAAGAACTCACCAATATTTGGATGGTTCAGAATCTTCATTATTCTTACTTCCCGGAAGAGCTTTAAAAGAAGAGAAAATTCAGTTAAATGTAGCTTGTAACACATAGTGGTGCTTGAAAGTTTAGAATTGTCTATATTTCTGCCTAAATATGACCTAAACCCTCATAGGTTTCTCATTATCAAGTACTAAAAGTAGATAGAGAACCCAAGTAAACAACGAAAAGAAAAAAGAAAAAAAATACACACACGACTATTTATTAAGAAAAATAAACTATAACATGTGTAAGTGGCAAAAAAATGTGAACCTCTTGGCAGTTAATTTGAAGGTGAAATTAAAGTTAAGTGTTTCCAATCAGGTGTTCGACAATTACACGAGTGGACACTGCTGTACTTTAAGAGCAGGGATTTATTCATTTCTGCTCGTCACAACACGTTTGTGGAAGTGCATCACGGTACGAACAAAGGAGATTTCTGAAGACCTCAGAAAATGGACACTGATGATCATGTACTGAAAACAAAGCTTCACATACATTTGCCACTCACATTAGTAATACCTCATTACATATATGACAAAGTATAAATGCTATCATTTGTTTAAGTGGGTTCTCTTGATCTAAATTAGGACATTTGCAGATGTTTTAGGTCATATTTATGCAGAAATAAAGAACATTTCAAAGGCTTGGCAAACTTAAGCACCATTGTGATATTTTATTCACCAAACCTTGTGATTTAACTTTAACAACAACTTGTTTATTATTAAATCCGTACGTAAAAATGCATCAGTTCTGGAGTTTTGCCACAATCATCCATAGAATAGGGACTGAAATTATAGCTAATAATAAACGAGAGGCAAGTAGTAATAAACAATAATAAGAATATTAAATTCATTTTTCTGACAAATTTCCAAAGCTCAAGGTCACAGAGTTATGAGTAGAGAAACACTCATTACAATCAACAAAAGCAGGGAGGAAAAAAAGAAAGGCGGCACAGAACAAAGCAGACTTGGGAGGACAGGACTAGGAGAAAAGCTATGTTTTTCCATTGATTTGACAGACAAATTGTTCAGATTTGCAATGGGGAATCTGCAAATGGGGGTGGGGGGCTTGCCTGGTCCTGATCCAGGCAAGTTTGTCACAGTTCCATTTGACTGGAACTGTTTAAATTACTGCCATAACTGTAGATACGGCCGTTTTCAGGCCATTTAACTATTTTTAAAGCCATTCCCTGACTTGTGAAGGTCAACACACATTTCTCTTATGTGAATTGTGTACACACTTGTCTTTCCCAAGTTGATGAATGACCAAGAGAATTTGACTTCTGTGCCACCCATACACAATCCAGTGACAACAGGGAGACATTGAGCATCGCTTTAAAGTTACTTGACATTCTGGTCAACTTAAATGCTTCAGTTTCTTTGACGAATTTATTTTGTTCTCAAAGTAAAATTTACTTCAATTAAAGGTTGGATTAACTCGCCAAAAGATGCAACCTTTTTGACTGATCTCTACCAGTGGCGCCATTAAGCGTTTAAAAGACAAGAAGCATTTCATCACAATTAATAAACTCCAGTTCACTGGATGTTCATTTAAATTCCTGCAGCTATAACTTCACAGATGTGAAGCTGACGGCAACTTTGTTCATGTTCAGGATGTATTTATTTTTTAACGGTTCTTGGTAGAGCTAACAGTTTTTGTATTTTCAAAATAATGCTAGCAAAATAAAAATCACATTCAGTTCCAAAATTGCAGTGCGCCTGGACCAGAGAAGTTCTCTGTGCTATGTAAACACATTCTTCATTTTGTTTTCACAGCAAAACACGTTAGAGACATTTATGATAAACATGGCAAATCAAGTTAGTCAGGATGTAAATCATGCCCTATAAATGTCTTGACTGTAGCTTTAATACATTCTTTTCCTGTTTCCTCATTCAGCTGGTAAACATACTTTCCTAGGCAGAATGTGGTACATGGTGGATCCAGGCTGCTGAACCCCATAATACAAACTGACTTCTAGCCAAACCCACCTAGAGGGGAACAATATCATTCAATGGCTGTGCCCTGGAATAGCTCAGAAGACCACCACATAGGAGTTACGTGAAGAGGGCATCTCATTCCAGCTCCCATCAGGCATAGAACCACTACTTCACCATCTTGACACTTCTGTACTCACATTTGTTAACTGCACCTTTTGACTAACTGAGGCCTTGAAGCACACAAACTTGGATTCACAAAAACAATGTCAAAATACGTTTGTCAAATTCGCGGAGAAAACCAAATATCTGAATGTAGAACATTCCCATTTGATTTTCCAATCATACGTAATCTGTACCAGGAATGACCCTGTAACGGTTGAATTTATTTAAAAATAATAAATTAATAAATTAATAAAAAGGGGAGGAAAAATAATAATAATAATAATCATCATCATCATCAGGGGAGCATAATTTTGAATAAGACAAAGACATTTGAAAAATGCTGTGTGAGACTATTTTTGGTGTAACTACTTTCAGTTTAAAACATGCAGTGTATTTTACAGACAGGTTCTCCTGCAAGTGTGATTCTGAAGCAGCTTTGTACACACTGACTACAACACATGCTTCCAACTTCAAAGCACAAAGAAATGACAAAACTCGAACCACATTTATGTGGCAAGATATACTGTATGCTGGGTAACGAAAGTGGACAGAAACAGCTTTCAAAACTATGATCAAGAATTTAATCCATGTTACTGATACCCAAGTCGGTGTTCAGTGAGAAGAAAACTCAGCTTTTCTGAATTTGTAGTTCCACTGATAATAGTACAAATAAGAACAATAACAATAAACAAGAAAAATCATGAAAGTAACACTACATGTTTGAAAGCTTAACATTAACATATCCTCTAAACATGATGTTAATACATATACATCATTTTAAAACTGTGTTTGCTGCTGTAATATCCATTCATGTTTTCAGCTTTAGAAAATATTCAAAATTTTGTGAATAAATCAAAAACAAAAAAACACATCTAATCTCGGAGGTAAACGTATAGCCCTAACATGAAAAACAGAAGAAAAATAAAACTCAAATGTGAGAATGTGCCCCTTTGTACTGCCAAGGTTAGCGGCAGCCTCGTAAACAGAACTCAAAGTCGACAATATCCTGATGAATATCTCAATCTATTGTGAATCGACCTGAATGCATTTGCTTAGAACACGGACTCCCAGTTCTGCACCACACAAGAATAGAGTGGCTCAACTCCCCATCCCCTCCTGCTATCGTCTGAGGGTGCCATGCCACCAAAATGGTTACCTGCTGGAGGACACAACAACCCTCTGTCTACTGGATTAATAACCAAGAGTCTCGCTCATTCTCTACTTTATAATATTTCTTAGATATAATACTATATTGTATTCTATAGTTTTGTATTCTCTAGTCTATATATTATACTACATTTTGTATATCATAATTTCTCTATGTATTATTTACATTATTTATTTCATTTTTTACATATAAAATCTAGGCTGCCCAATGAGGTTGTGCCTTTTTGAGTCTTGGTCCTGCCAAGGCTAATTTCTCATCATATGTAAAGTGTTCCCCTTGCCACTGCCACAATGCTCTATTGTAAAATTCACTATAAAAATAAATGACTTAATTCAAATATCAGTTGTGAGCTGTTGAAAATATGACCTTTGTTAACTAAAGGCATTGATCCAACAGTTATTTGTTAGTTATTTGTTAATCAATATCATCCCCAGTGTAGCTGTTTCCAACAAACAATCTCTTGCAGATTCAGCTCTAACAATAAAGGTACTGTGTTTTGTTGTAATTTACTTTTGTTTCTTAATCCATTTCCCAGACATTTGTTAAATTATTTCCATAAACAGAAAGTTTATTCAGCATGATTGATGAGCTACAGCTGTGGTTCTCAAAATGTTGATCAAAAGCTCACCTGATGAACTGCATATTGGGGTCTAACACAAAGTATCTGTTAAAGCATTAACATCCCTAGAGGCAAAATTAGAGATGGACCAAAGTATTGGCCCTTTCAGACGCACACTGTTTGACTGAAAGAGAAAATATGTTAATGTTAGGTTGGGGCAGAGAGCACAGACCAATGCAGACTGAGAATGAGTGGAGCTTAGGGAACAAAGACTTGAACTTGGCACACAAAAACTCTGAACGCATATAGCTTTAACTGCTTCAGACATTCAGATTTAAACAGCAGAGGATGAGATGAAGGAAACGAGGGACAGATTCATCAATACGCTGACTACTGAGATCAACGTCGCAGGACTGGCACGGCATTATTCAGTATTCAAAAACTGAAAAAATATCTGGAAAAAGCAGCTTCTATAGGCTACAATGGCAAGTACTTAACATGATCTCCCCTTACACCTGAGCAACAGCAACATCTGGCAGCTTCATCGGGATGTCAAGTTGACCCTTCTAAAGTCCAAAGAAGCTTGATCAGGAATGGTCTTTTGGGAAGGATAACAGCCAATAAACCAGTTTTTTCAGAAGGGTAACAGAATGAAAAGGCAAAGATACGCTAAAGCTCACAAAGCTTGGAATGAAGATCAGTGGAAAACAGTATTAGAGTGATGAATCTAAGTTTCCGGATCCAACTGTGGACAATATGTCACGTATAGTCATTATACCATTGCTAAACCCGCAAATCCAATGATGGCCTAAAACTATTGCACAGTACTGTACATCACTGTGGCATCAATAATGTATTATTCCAGCATTTTTTTCCTGCTCAAAATTGTTTGATAACGATCATCCTTGTATTTAAATGTCCATACTACATCATTTCCTTAGTCAACAATGTGTGTCTTGATTAGACCACCACAACTAATTACCATTAAATAAATGTGATTATTTAATGCAGCAGACAGTAAACAATAGTGAACAACAAGACTGAAATCTGATTGAAATCAGAGGAATGGGTTACATGTGCTGAGAAATCCAATTACTGAGGTAAAATCCAGATCGCTTTATCAGATTTCATACTCTAATATCTAGACCCGAATCCGATCTGGGAAATTCGAAGTACGCTGTTTACATCAGCACTTGAATAATCGGATTAATTCAGAAATCCGATTATGATGTGCGTGTAAACAATCTGTTTCGGTGCTAGCCTCACCTCAGCTTCAAACGGACAGCCATCTGCTTTTCATAAACACACTCCACTCGGTGTGTAAAAGTCTAAAATAAGCATCCAGCACCGCCTGGGACTTTGAACATGAAAAGCAGTAACACAATCTCAAAAGAATTCACCAGCTGAAGGTGTACTTGAGAGCTAAATCTGGCATACCTGAACGAGACCTACTCACATAAGTCATACACACACAGACTGCAGAACTGATAACTGCTGAATGGGCAGAACAGACCACACTGAGCCATATAGAGTACGTAAGAGTAGAGACTGATTTAAGAATAACACGCCAAATTTGGTTAAATGCAAATATTAATTAACCCAATTTTAGCTAAAAACATAATAGAGATTATTGCTGGGAAAATCCAAACATGAATGTTCACTGCTATACATAATTCCTAATGGCTTAATGAGTCAGCCGGAGTCAATCTGTGGATCGAGAGCAAGCACCGACGCAGAATCAACTCTAAATCCATAATGGCTTGTGCTAACAAACGGAAGCTGTCCAGACGCAGGAGGAGCAGAGTAAGAAGGAAGCAAGACTGTCGATTTGGCTCAATAATTAAAATTAATGCTCTCTATTTCATCCACAAATTTCATCCATCGGAATCATCATCATCAATGGAAGTGGAATCACCAGTTAGGTAAAGCCGAGTTATTCAGCTGCTCAGAGATACCATACTGGGAATTGATAAGATGGTTTAAAAGGTTTTCCAAATTGTTGTAAGTTTTCTCCATATACTTCAGGCCTGTATCTTTCTACATAAACACACACTCGATCTTTCTTATTATGCATCGCTCTAAATCTCACACCATTTGTTGTAGTTAGAGTGTAGAAAGCCATTAATAAAGGGCTGTTTCAGAATTGTGTTCCAAATGTGGGACTGTGGTAGCTTAGTGGTTAAGGTACTGGACTCTGGACCTTCTGGTCCAGGGTTCAAATCCCACCTTTGCCAAGCTGCCACTGTTGGGTCCTTGAGCAAGACCCTTAATCCACAATTGCTTGGACTGCAAGACTGTACCAATTGTAAGTCGCTCTGGATAAGGGTGTCTGCTAAATGCTGTAAATGTAAATGATGCTACTGTATTTTTGCTGAGGATTTTTTTTTTTTTTTTAAACAATTCATGCCGTTAGGAAATAGGAGCCATTAACGTGTTGGTACGTGATTATACAGTCATTCCTGATATAAATTACATATGATTCAAACATCTGAATTCCACTTTTATTCTGACAGCCCTAATACCAAGAAGGAATGTCCCTGAAGGAATGCTCCCACGACTCAAACCGAACACCCCTGTCAAATTTTATCTCCAGCTATTGCCAAAACTGAGAGGTGTCATTATGGGAAAATTACACACACACACTAAATACAAATACAGTGGTACCTCTGTTCACAAGTATTGGGCAAATTTTTGCTCATTAAAGTCCTAATGAACTTGTACATTTTTTTCTGGTCAAAATGCACCGATAACCACATTTGCCGAGTTCTGAGGTGATTGAGAACCAAGGTACCACTGTATAAGAAATACACGACATCTTTTTTTACAGCCCAGTTTACTGAGAGTTATTACAAGTTGCCTGGACTAACTTATGTTAGCTTATGATCCAGTGGTCAATGCAGCATCTACGTGTTATTTTGTTCCCTACAGCGACAAAGCGTCTGGCAAAGTCCTGAAATTTTGTGGCTTTTCAAACAGCTGAATATTTCTTTAGCAGTCAAACGTGTCCAGTTTCTTAAAAAGATTTCCTAATGTCAAGTAATAAATCAACTCCTAGAAATACTCAAATACTTTGCTTGTACAAGCTGCATGTCAGAGACAGTTGTAGGTATGGTATACAGTACTGTACAACTTTAGGTCACCATTAGATATACCATTGCTTTAGCAATGGTGTAATAAGCACAAGTCTCTTTCTTAGAATACAACCAGAAAATTTGTATGAAGTATTGGAAAATTTAAAGTAAGAAAAAACAGCTTCTATAGACTATAGACCTCCCCTTACACTTGGGCAATAGCAGTATCTACCAGCTTCATCAGAATGCCAAGTTGACCCTTCCACACTCTGAAGAAGCTTGATCAGGAATGTTCTGTTTTAATGGGAAGAAGTCAAGAAAACACTTTTTCAGAAAGGGAACAGGGTGAAACTCACAAAGACTGGACTGAAGATCGGAGGAAAATGGTATCCAGAGTCCAAGTTTGATTTTTTTGGGTCCAGCTGTCAACCATGTGTTATATATAGTCATTATACCATTGCTAAAACAACAAATTTGATGGCAGCCCAAGACTTTTGCACAGTACTGGATGTGCATGTGAGCACATGATGGTACCAGCTCTGCCTCATTTTGAGCCAGGAAAAACCCTCCTGATGTTTGGGCATTGCACTGATCATCTGATTCTGTTTTTCTATATTGTGAATATATACACTTCCTAGAAAAGGGAAGCACGTGAAAGTAATTCCGTTTTCGCATTGTTGTCTTAAACGTACTGATTGATTTTGGTACAAATCATAAAACCTAAAATGTGATAAGTCATAAAGCATTAAATATGAAAATTTGAAAAATCTGGTGACCTGTTTTTCCATTTCACAATCTACGAGCTTCTTGATGTCACTTCTGACGTTGCTTGATGGAGTTGAGGTCAGGTGACTAAAGAGGAATGTTCATGACAGTCATTCCTTAAATCTTGTTTGGTCTTAAAGTAGTTTTTTGGGTCATTTATCTTGTAGCATGAATCATGCATGCATCATCGACTTTAATTGTGTTTGTGTCCAAGTCTGAAAGCATTTGTGAGATTTTTCAGGTGCATCTGTCTCTGTACGTCTTACTGCTCAGAAACACTTCGTTTGAATAATTTCTGTGCAAACTGACCACATTCGTTAGCTGTGCAAGCAACTTACATTTCCTCTCGCCTTTTTAAGCACTATGACAAGGATCTGAAACCAGCACCACAACGTTCATTCATACCATCACCCAGAGCCATCCACCTTCAGGGTTACTTATGTAGTGCATCTCCTTATGTTGTCTGTGGCTGCCGAATCCTTCACCACAGCTTATGCACTGCTGATAAACACTCATGGGTATAACGAGGAAAAGTAGAATGGGCAGACCCACCAACACACTGGAAATCCCAAATGGTGCACAGGTCTGTCTGGATCTGAATGGATGATTGGCTGCCCCACTATGAAGCTGTGAAGTAGGAAGTTCCCCTCCTTCTCTCAGCACACTCTCTCTAACAGGAAGCTACTCGTGGAGATGCAGTCGGGTGGTAGTGAGACATGCTTATGCCCAAGGGGAAAAAAATAAGGTGTAAAAAAAAACACACCGAGCATGTACACAAGTAATCAACTGACTGTCATGTGAAGTGTGTCACATTTAAGACTAAAAGCAATCAAATGAGTTCTTGCCAGTCTGGCTCTACCCACATACACATATCTATAGGTCAGGCAGCATGCTAAATAAGTGAGTCCAAAAGGTTATTCTTCCCTTTTAAAGCTCACATTCCAGTACTCTACAGTCAGTGCATTACTCTGTGGAGAGACTACCAGCATTTAACACTTCCAGAAATGTAATTGGAATAAGGTATAATAGATATGACAACAGAATCTAACAAGGATGATCACATTCTGAATGGCTTCCTACCTCCAACTACGCCTTCCACTTTCAAACTTTACTCAAACTGAAGTTTATTTATGTGAAGGTTTATTTTATATTGTGGCATTTAGCTCTGGAAGCAGGACACACTGACATTGCCCACTAAGAGACGTGCCCGTGTGCACCTACACAACATAAACATAATGAGCAAGTCTATGGTGGATTTTTCTCCCCACCCTTGCTGCTACAACAGCATTTGGTCTTCTAAAAGAGCTTTCCACTGGATTATGGAACATGACCATGAGGTCGACTTCTGAGACAGAAAATAAGCTCTGGCTCACTTTTGGCATTCCAGTGGATTTTCAAGGTGTCTGATGGAGTTGATGTTAAGGTTCTGTGCAAACCAGCCAAATTCTCAATCAAAGCTGGCAAACTTTAAGGACAGCAGGGCAGAAAGTTGATGAAGTAACTGGATGGAAGCATGTCATAATGTGTACCGTATTTTTCGGACCATAAAGCGCACCGAATTATAAGACGCAATATCAATGATCGGCTGCTAATGGGTATATTTTCATAATAAAGCGCACCGGGTTATAAGGCGCATGAAATGAAACAAAACGCTTAAGTTCCGTCAGAAGCTCAGTTTGGTCTTTACCTGGCGCAGGGCGTCTTCTTGCTTCCTCCACTTCCGTATCATTGATTCGTTAATGTTGAATTCTCTCGCAGCTGCTCTATGTCCATGTTGTACTGCATGACTGATAGCGTTGTGTTTGAAATCCGCTTCGGAAATGAATGAATGAATGCACGTACCCTAATGCTGAAGCACATACCGTATTACTCCGCGATGCTGCGCACTACGGTTGCCTTAAGCTTCGTAACCTACCAAGACCGTGCTAAAACATTTTGACAGATTTATGAGCGCCGTGTACCATCTACAATCGGTTCTAGGTCAGAAAGCACAACCAGAATTAATTCATACATTAGACGCACCGCATTTTAAGGCGCACTGTCGATTTTTGAGAAAGTTAAAGGATTTTAAGTGCGCCTTATGGTCCGAAAAATACGTATATTGTTGTTTTCATGACTCGTACAAAGTTTGCACTACATGTGATATACAAGGAAATAGAATCCTGCTATTTGAGATCTGTTTGTTTAAAAGGAGGATATCCAAATAGTAAAATATAATATAATTCCCACCCATATTCCAGGTAGTATGACCTCTTTGATAAAAAGCAGGTTGTACAGTTTCCTGCATCCACCATATAAGCTCATTAAAGGCAAGTGTTAACGAGTTGTAAGTCTGGCTGATTAGTAAGAATGAAGGCTGGAGCGCCCTGCCGTTCAGCTGGGGCTTTAAATTGTCCTGTGAAGTCATGTCTAGGCCAGATCTAACAGTCCTCCAGTAGCTAGCAGGCAGATCCAAGGGAAGCAGGCCTGAGCCCATGGTTTAGGTCAAGCCAGGTGATAGACTATATCTATGATCAGGTGTTGAGCATAATCCCTTCGATATGCTTTTCATCTGAAGGTATCAGCCTGAAAATATTTACTTTTAGTCATGCCAACGTCACATGCAATAGTAAATACTAAGAGTTTGTAGCTAAGTTGACAAAAATACATACAATGGACAGGCACAAAAGTGCAAATATGAGGGAAGAGATTATTATCCTAGGTACTGTTTGAAGAGGCAAGTCTTCAAATGTCTGCAGAAGGCACTGGGTCTTTCAGGCTGGCATGGGAAACTCATTATACCAATGAGGAGCCAGAACACTGATCTAGCCTTCCGGGCAGGGCTCAATCACAGCAGGATGTATCAGTACCCTGAAGCTCAAGGCCAGATCTGGCGTGCAGGTGTGTAGGTCTGAACCAAAGAACCTACATAATGTGAAGCAGAATGTTTTGAGGTCTGGAATTTGATCTTGGCTCCAACAAGAAGCCAGTTGAATGACGTCAGTAAATGAGAGACATGAGAAAACTGGTAGATTGTCAACCAGACGAGTTGGAGCATTCTGAATGTTCTTTACTTGAGCAATGTATAATGAAGGCCATCAAGCCTAGAACTGACTAGAGCCTGTATGAGGATCCAAGTGGCTTCTCTAGTCAAAAAATGATGTACTCTTCGGTACTCTACAGTTTTGCAGAAGAAAACTGCAAAATCATGCAGTTGATATGACATGGTCAGAAAATGTTGTCCAAAATCACACCAAGATTATTTGCCGTCTGGGCCGGATAGAGTGACCCAGTCTGTGTTGATTGAGTGACCCAGTTTCAGGAAGTTCTTTGATGGGAGGCAGCTTAAGCTTTGGATTGTGTTTTGCCATCCAGGAAGAGATATCAGAAAGCCGCCAGTCAGATACCCATTTTTTAACTTGGGAGGAGGATGGAGGGAAGGAAAAGTAAAAGTGAATATAATCTATGTAGCAGTGCTACGAGAAGCCATGGGTTCTAATCACTGAACCCAGTGATTTAACCTGTACAGAGAGAACAATGGTGGGCCAATAACTTATCCCTGAGGAACTCCCTGATAGGACAGGCCTTGTAAGTATGAGGAGAACCACACAAGCTCATGGCCCCCAATCCCAAAGTTAAAGATAATATAAAAGATTAAAAGTAGTCTGTAGTTGGACACGTCTGCTAGGCTGAGTGATGTCTTCCTCAGTAAAAGTGTAACTCTAGCTACCTTGTCAAAAACGTCATTCTGAGCTTCAAGGCAAAACAGACATGAAAATAGCAACCCATCTGTTAGATAAAATAATTTCACACGGTCCAATTCTCAAGAACAAGTTTAAACAATGCTTTATCAAAAACAACTATAATTATATATGAATCAGGAACACCAAGTTATAATCAGTTAATAAACCACTTGCACAGATCTATCATTAACGTCTACATGACAGTACAATAACTGAAGGATGAGACAAATCATGCAAGTTGCGTGTCTTCAACCTGCACAAGTAGCAAGCACTAGAACTCAAGCTGGCGTATTACCTCAAAGCCTCTGACTGGAACTTTAATCAACTAATGTAACCCTCACAGGTTGGAAATCAGTTGCCATTAAAGACAGCTCGACAACTAAGGTATTTCACCATGTGCGAACTAACCACTGTGCAGAATATGAGAATAATGACAAACTTCAGGAGCGAGCAGTCCACAATAGGCTTAATCAGCCAAAGTACCACCACAAACACACACTCAATACATATGCTGTCACTATTTACACTGCCAATTCAGGCAGTTGAGAGACGGGTTTAACAACTTTTGAATACTTTATCCTAGAGATGCAACGACTGCAATTTTCTTGGCCGATTCCGATTCCTGATTTTTTAAAAGTATGACCTGCAGATTCTTTTTTTGGCCGATTCCATCACAGCTGACAGCATACAGAAACAATTGCTAAAGAAACATAGCAGGAGCCGTTGGCTTGTACATGGCTCTACTCTCTCCCACACAACTATCAATCACTGCAAACTTGCTCAAACTGTACAGTCTTGATAAGAGCCTTTTACCAGTTAGTGCAAGGGTACAGCACAAACAAAGATGCTGAAGTGCAACTCACCCCACAGATAGCAGGGTACACCAACTAAGATGGTAAGTCATACATGGATTACTGTAAGCCACTGAAAACACACTCTTACTCTAAATACCAGGCATAAAATAGTACAACACAATTTAAAAAACACACTTTGACTTTTATTAACTGATAAAAAGACATATGGCCCTTCATGGCCCTGCAAATCTGTCTAACCTTATCAGCAGGTACACCCCATCACAACGACTAAGATCATCGGATGCTGATCATCTTGTTGTCCAAAGGTTCAAGCTTTGTACCATGGGTGGTAGATCCGTTAGTGTTGCCGCCCCTTGCTTTGGAACCCTCTTCCTTCTCTGCACTCTACTACTTCTTTCGCCAATTTCAAAGCTCTTCTTAAAACACTTTTTCTCGGCGTCAAGGGCACAAATGTCAGCTAACTGTGTACCGGCAGAAAAACAGTTATACGAAAGTGATTGGCCGATCACCGGGCACAGCCGATCACACTGAAAAACATCTGATTCCGGTTACCGACTGATCACTCTGTGCGTCTCTACTTTATACCCAAAATATACACTGGCATGTATCGTCTAGTTATCGTTATCAATAAAATCCCAGAAAGACATTTTTTTTTCCACATCTGTAACTGACACCATTACATCATGTGATTAAAGACCCTTCTTAATACAGAACAGCTACTTATAGAAAATAGATTTCGTAATTCAGAGTTCAGCCACATGATGAAGACATTGAGGTCTTATTTGAACAAAAGAGCTAAGGACTGACAAAGTTTGATTTTAGCACAACAACAGGTAAAGACAAATATTAAGAACAGAAATGATCAAATTACAAATATACATAGATCTAATATTCCAAGATGAAGGAGGAGGAGGACTAAGAACCAAGTAAAATAATACACATCATAGGACAAAGGGAAAAAGTGAGCTAATAAAAATAGACAGTGAGCCCATATTTGATTCTGAAACTATATAAACGTTTTTGCTGTTTTTTTTTTCCTTTTTTAAATACGTTTTGACTTCCTTCCCTAATCTGAAGCACGCAAGTGAAAAATTCTACATTTCCCCCAAACATTATTTCAACCCCTTAGAGTAAAAATACAAAATACAGTAACATCTAACTCAAACTTCTTACTTGTCTGCCTCTTTTTATATAAGCTTTCACAGTGAGGTTGAAAAATATATTACACATTCTGTTCTTATGGCACTAAAATCTGAAAGAGCAGAACTTTCAAAGTTTCCCTTGTTAGCAGCATTCAGTGTGGAAGTTTGATGGCAGTTTTGCATCACAATGTAGGTCTGCATGCAAAAACCCAGTGTGACTGAGCCTTGAGGATAAATAGTTTAAAAAAATAAATAAATAAACTAAAAAAAAACCCGGTCCATCCCTGTAAAACCTATTCATTTGTTCCATTCCAACATTCAACACGCTGCAGGAGGGCATGTATAGACAGAACTGCCACAGACAGGCACGCTGCGATCTAGTCTGGCCTAACTGGCCGACTGCCAACTTTCCCCACCAGTCTGTTAATGTGTTTTCCTCACTGTTTTCCTCCACCACACACTCTCCTGTTTCTTCAACACATGGGTACACTATGCATGGGTTTGCATTTCTTTGCTTGAGGTTGTCAGGCCGAATGCTGTCAAACTTCGGCACGGATTTGTTCTTACACACACTTACAATCCAACCATTGCTAGATTTCAGATATTTAAATGATGAGCGCTCATGTCAAATGCAATATCTAAAATCAGTGCGTGGGCATTACTAGAGTTTAAGAAACCCAATAAAGACACCTGGATTTTAGATCAGTTATTCAGTTCATGACATGAATCAGAATTTTGAAATGGTGCAGACAAAAAGAGCTCGTGCCAGGCTGTGTTACTTTGAACTACGAAGATTGTGTATGCAAGTTGTCCATTCCTTGGATTTAGTTTCCTACTCTTTGCAAACGAGACCTTGAATTATTTATCAACTTTGAAGGTAATTTTAAGTAAGATGCTCAAGTGGCATAGGAGCAATTCGCTAGCCCGCCACTGTGTTGATCTGTGTTCGAGTCCAGGCATCTCCTTGGTTTTGGCATCAAAAAAGCTCCATGCCTGAGGGAAGGGAACCAGGGTGTGGTTAGCACCCCTCAGTGCTGCAGAAATGACTCCTACACAGACATGAGAGGTACTGCTGCAGCACTCAGTACATGATTGCCTGAATTCCTCTCACCTCCCCACCCCCAAGGTGGGTTTTAAATAGTAATTGTATTGGTGATGTTTTAAAATTTAGTAAATTTAGTAAATATTTAGTAAAATTACATATAAACTAGTGGTCGACTGATTTGGTTTTTTTTTTTTTTTTTTTTTTTTAAATGGGCAATACTGATATTTAGTAAGCAGGGTGACCGATGGCTGATATATAATGCTAAAATAATGACTGTGGTAGTATAGTGGTTAAAGTACTGGACTCTGGACCAGAACGTCCATTGTTCAAATCCCACCTCCGCCAAGTTGCCACTGTTGGGTCCTTGAGCAAGACCCTTAACATACAATTGCTTGGATTGTATAACTATCAACTGCAAGTTGCTCTGAATAAGGGCGTCTGCTAAATTCTGTAAATGTAAATAATAAACACATAAATAAAAAAGGCAGACATATCTACCAACCATTTGTGACTGTGGTAGCCTAGTGGTTAAGGTACTGAACTCTGGACCAGAAGGTCGAGGGTTCAAATCCCACCTCTACCAAGCTGCCACTGTTGGGTCCTTGAGCCAGACCCTTAACCCACAATTGCTTGGATTGTAAGATTGTACCAATTGTAAGTCGCTCTAGATAAGGGCGTCTGCTAAATGCTATAAATGTAAATATCATTTTTTTTCCCAACTGACAAAACTAATCATTTAGTCATTTAGTTTGTTTGCTCTGTCTTTTTTATTTTAAAAAAATCTCAATGAAACGTGTTATTGCACTTAGCCACAACATTTATTACCAGGTAACAGCGTCGTCTTTTCTCTGGGAGAAAGGTGTAAATACTAGCAATAAGCAATGTTTTTTTTTTTTTATGCCAGTCCCAGTTGAGAACAGCAAAGTTGTAATGATGGAAACAAACTTTCTCTTCTCATACGCTCTCATCGAATGTTCTCTCATCATCTTTGTTTTTAGTAACTCAGTAGTCCCAGTGTATGAGCTGCAAGTTGCAATGCAGGAAAACAAAGTTTCTCTGCAGTTTCTTCACCATTTGCAAATATCGGTCATGGGAGCGCAGATATCGATATATAACAAACAGATGTAAATTCTAAAAAAAAAAACAAAAAAAAAAAAAAAAAAAAAAAAGAGGAATAAACATACTCCCATCCCCACCCCAACAATCCTGCCAGAGTATACAGTCTTAGTGACTACTGAGCAACAATGCAATAATTAAATCTCAAACAGGTCTACAAACGAGCACCAATAAAAGATACAACACCAATCAAGGTGACAGATACCTGGTGATCTCCACAGAGTTCAAGGGCATACTCACACTAGGCAATCTGTACTGTGCCCGGGCATGTTTGACACCCAAAACGTAGATTGTTTGACTAGCCTGATCGCTCTGTACTGTGCCTAGGGCGCTTTACACTGAACCATGCTCAGGTCTGCTTGAAGAAGTGGGCAGTACAAGGAAACCCGGCATAGCCTGAGTACGCCCTAAGTAGGGGTGATATGGTCAAGGAAAGGGCCAAAAAAAACTTTTGTAAACTTGTTGTAAACCTTAAGCAAACTTATCCTTTCCAGAATGGGACAAGACTTCTCTTTAATCCAATTATTAAAACAGGGAGAAAAAGCAGACACTTTCTACCTCCTCAAAATTATCCTCTTGGCTACCACCAGTAAAGCCTGTTGTTGGGAAAGTGGCAAAGACGGCATGTTAATGAAGTAGCCAACTGGATATTTATGCCAGTAAGTAGATATTTTGGGGCACAAATTAAACACGAGTCACCTCACATCAATCACACTGAGGTGAATCAGTTGGATACAAGACCTGTATTACTTTGAACTGTACTAACTGAAACCAGGCACTGATAGAACATGCATGAATTCTCTGCCTAGCTCTTCTCTCCCTGAAGTTCCTTTGAGGTTCTCAGAGGAGATAGCAAACAGGAAAGAGGGCATGAAAACCAGCTATGATCACAAGATGCCTAGAATCAGGAGGCTGTTGCATGAGATCATAAAAAGGGTGTTTCTGTGGTAGATTCTGATAACCTACAAAAGAATGTTGCACAGTGATGTACCTGAAGATAATGAAAAATACGTGACAGAGGAAAGCCATACGTATTACATAACAGATCAACAGAGCCAAAGCAACCACTGAAGTAAATTCACTGGTCAAGACCCCTTTCTCTCCAGGTTAAGAAAACCTTGTCTAACTTGGCAGCCAAAAATAAATAAATAAATAAAAACTGAAAGTTGAGTAACTTTTAAGAGCACCTTGATTTGCTTCAGATTTCTGACAGAATTATGTACTACAAAATGTGTATATTAGTTAACATCTCTGGGGAAAATGAACAGGAAAACAAAGTAAGGAAAGAGGTACACAGTGGCACCTCCAAATTTACTACCAAATGTTTCACATAAGGAATAATGGAAATTAAACGAATCCCTTCCAGATCCTCAGAAAATCCACACTGTATAAGGTATTGTATGCATTAATGGAGTTGTATTGTACAGGTGCTCCCTGATGTATGATGGGGATACAGTCCAACAAATCCATCATAAGTTAAATGGATCATGAACCGAGGAGCTTAATATAGTCTATACTGTATCACAGTGGAGCCAACCTTATAAACATGCTTAAAACATTTACATTAAGCTACAGTTGGGCAGAATCATCAACACAAAGCTCATTTCATAATGTAGTGTTGAAAATCTCTAGTAATTTTTTAAATACTGTATTGAAAAAGTGTAAACTAATAACAAAACACTTACTCTAATGGCGAATTCATGGCGCTGCTGCTGAGCTGGTTGCTGCCCAGAGGGGCAGCCTATGTGGGGGAGTATCACACTGCACAGCGGTTCTCAAACTGGTTAAAATTTTGTTTGATTCTGATTCACAAAAGAATCTAGGAATAATCTTTTAATGCACTGCCCCACCCAATTAAAATAAATGGAAGGATTCTCCATATTTCAAAGCTTTTATTGGTGGCCAATAGGGAATTTACTGAAGGTCTCACTGGTATTTAATTCAAATGTAATTTTAGGGTCATCCAGTATAAGATATATAAAATGGTTCTGTGTAGTTTTAAATGGAGCCGAAAACTAACATCTAATTCATTTTCTAGGGGAACAAAAATGCTTTTTCCCCCCAATAATTTGTCAGTAGGTGTGTGCGATATTAACAAAAAAAGATATTCCAATATTTCCTGTGATTTTGTCTATAATGACAATTATAAACTTCAAAAATGTGTTTCTAAAAGCCTCATGTTATATTAGATTGCTCTTGTAAATAAGATATTAATTGTTGCTTACTAATGATATCAACAGTAATGACATTGTAGGACATAAGTGTAAGGAAAACAGGTCTGCCTTACTTAAAACTGTATCATTCAAGTAAAAACTATAGCACAAACTGCAGAAGGTTTCACATTTTGCCACAACAGATTTGTGGCAAATTTGTGGCAAGCCATACCGGTCCTTGACAGTGCATTTCATCAAAGAGGTTCATCATGATCTTCATATTCTGCATGGTGGTTGGTTCGCAGACAGTGAAATAAGTTAGTATTTAAGTCACCAGTAATTAGTATTAATTAATTAGTAGTAATTAGTAATTAGTCACCAGAGGCTTTTCCTAAAGTCTAATCGTTCCAACACAAAATGCATATTCCTCTATTTGTTCTGATCAAAAACTCTCAGCATCTAATGAGACAAGACCTACTTTTGAGATTAGCATCTATTGCTAAATGAGTGTCTTCCAGTCAAAGCTAGCCCGTCAAAGTGGATTAAAAAAACCCACGTCTGCCAAACCACTGAGCCAAAATTTTAGCAACCAGCTTTTGATTACTGTTGATCAAACTTTATGGCCTGTAGCTGAAAGGATCTAAAGCTTCCTTGTCTTTTCATGCACTGAACAAACATGTGCTTCATACAATGAATGAGGGAACATCTGTTTTGCCACAGTCCTTTATCATCCAAAATAAGATCCTGGAACTCATGAATTACCTCATTGTGCACCCAGCAGTTAGAGGAATAAAGATGTTTATAAAATTCCATGAATCTATTATTTCATTTCTTTTGGCTGGGTCAAAATTACATTAGTCTGTTCTACTGTCCATTATATTTCTTAACTGTCTAGCAAATAACCAAATATATTATACCTGATCACTCAAAATGGAGATTACTTTAAGTTTTAAAATGGTATTATAATATCTGTATCGTCTCTTCCACTGAAGGAAATAAATTATCAGTTTCAGCCAGGCTGTTATTCCTCTGTTTTTTCCCCCAGAAGGATTCAAACGCAATAATATTCAGACTAATCACTGGTTCACGTTTCCCAAAAGAACAGAGTAGGAAACGTTCCCTTTAGCAATAGTTTCCATACACTGGCTCATACAATGATACATAGGAGGAAAAATGTTTATCATTTAAAGCAAAGTATTAAAACACCAGATGTTAGATGATTTGGGAAGTATATATTTAGAACCAATGAAACAAAGCTAATTTGACATTTGTATACAGTGGAACCTCGGAATTCGAACACCTCCTGGCTCAAACGAACATCAAAAGTACTGTTTAATTGTTTTTGCCCCCAAATTGGAAGAAAAATTCAGATTGTGAACAGGGACACCCCAAGTAAAACTCAATGGTGCAATCTTCCAAAGATGATGCAAGTAATCCAGTCAATTCGGTGGCAATAATACATCGATACAGTATGCCAATTTCCATAAAACCCAAAAGAAGAAGAACAACAACTTAGTGGTACAGCATTTAGCAGATGCCCTTAATTGATGCAATCTTACAATCCAAGCAATCGTGGGTTAAAGGCCTAACTCTAGGAGCCAACAGTGGCAGCTTGTCAGAGGTGGGATTTGAACCCTAGACCTTTAGGTCCACAGTCCAGTACCTTAACCGCTAGGCTACCACAGTCCACACTTAGGGAGCGATCATAGGCATATTCTATCACAATATTATGTACATCAGTCTACTGGTGTGATTTCAGACACCCCCTCAGTCTCGGAGCCACTGTTCCAGTGAAAAGACGTGGCAATTTTTATTTCAATTATTTTATGTATTATTATTGTTGTATTACATTCCTTTGCTTTATTCATGCTTTTAATCATTAATTACATACAAATATAGGTGTAAAAACAATCAGTTGGGAACAGATTAATCCCATTTACTTCTTATAAGGAAACTTGATTCAGACTTCGAACGGCTTTTCTGAAAGCAATTAAGTTTGAATTGAAGTTCCACTGTACTAGGAAATTTTACCATTCAATGAGTAACTTCAGAATCAACCAAAACACTACCGATTAAAAATAACTGATCTATGGATACTTGAGAAAAATGAAAAGTCACAGGTGGATGGATGTAGTAATCACCACACTTCTACCATAAGCATAGATCCAAGAAGATCAGAAGATTTCAATATACAGCTGGAGTGAGATACAGAGGGGATTTAACACAAAAGACAACAAGATCACATCAAAAAAAATTATCATGACCTTGTGAAGTAAACTCTTGAACAAGGGCAGTCAGGAAATATGGAGACAGGACTGCCCTTGTACTGTCCAGGAGCACGTTCTCTGCAAAGCTGAAGGATCAAATCTCATCTTGGTCATAATACATGCAGGCACACAAGGCTTCTGACCCACAGCCAGTTTCAGCTCCAGAGACCTGTGAACGGTCTAATTTGACTGGCTTCAGAATCTTGATACGCCCAGAAAGTTCATTAATCAAGGCAGAAATGAATGCAGTAGGCTGTCCTTTTTCCTCACCTTCGCATATTTGAGTTTCAGTCTGTGAGAGTGCCCCTCAAGGTCATTCATGTTACTCCTTAACAGGCTGTTGGCAGAGCAGATCGCTACAAGTTGCCCCCACTTACAGCAAGCGTGAGTCGAATCCACTGAACTATGCCTCAAGTTCCTCAACTTTTTTCTTACTGTGACCTGCTCAGACTGCAGAGTAGTCAGATCCCATCCAGAGCATCCAAATATGTACTAATTAAACTTTTTTTTAACTATTAAGTAGCAATTGTTGTAGTAATAGTACTGTTATTTAAGCATACATATGGAAGAGTGGATAAAGTGCTTATTTCATGTTAACCCCAATAAGAAATCCTAAAGATCATATACTACAATTAATCGTGAAAGCTCAACAAGCAACCAGCATATAGGATTAAAGACAAACTGCCTAAAGACTAAATGGAATCAATTACCAAAAAGCAACCCTCAAACATGGAGTGACCTTTAAAACAGACATTACAGTTTTATTTATATTTAGACCAATGCAGCTCCTATTTTTAGGTTCGAGTCCTGCGTAGGAAAATAACTGATTCCATTTCATGTGAAAATCAAGTGAGCCATCATCTGACAGCTGGAGTGGGTGAGAAATACAGTCAGTAGCTTCCATTCATAGGCATAAGCAAACACTGGGGAGACAATCTCCTCATACTGGTCTTAGAAGTAACAACTAGCTGATGCCCTTTGGGTGAAAAGGTGCAGGAATTAGTTAAAGCTGCCTGTTTAAATCACCAAATGTTCACAAATCACTCACATGTACAGACTAAACAAGTGCTTCTCAACTTCAACAAGAAATTGCGAGCAGACTAAACATTGCATTTGAGTTAATGAGAGCTGCAAATTAGAGACTGGATAATGACTGGATAGTCAAGTTCAGCACACCTCTTGTTTGTTTTATGGATACATCACCTAGTGCTCATCTGAATCCTGATTTCCAGAGCTAATACCATAAACAGATGTACCATAAACAGATAACTTGGTTCTCGACCTCTTTGGAACTCAACAATTTTAGTTCTTGACCAGGAAAAAAATTGTCTCGTCTCTTGTCGTTTGCTCGGTTCTCGGCGCACTTGCTTAAACTTGTACGAGTCAAACAGTGCGACTCGTTTCAGCCAAAACTCGATTCTCTATTCAGTACACAGTGATTCAGATTCACTATAGCTCTTGTTCAGCAAACACTGCGTTTACTGTGTTTTCTTTATTTTCACATCTACAATACTGTATTCTTAAGTGTAAACAAGTCCCCATGGGTCCATAAATGGTTAGTATTGACAGCCAACCAAAAAGAAAACAGGAACTGAATCCTCCAGAACACAGGCTGCAGTTCGCATTAGCAGCTATGCTACTCAATGACAATTAATTCAATTTACATTATTCCTTATGGGAAAAATTAGCTTGATCCTTAACATTTTCAGTTCTCCACAAGCCTCCTGGAATGAATTAACAATGAGAATCGAGACACTACTGTATATTAATACAGTAGAGAAATAACTGGATCCACAGCCGATTAGTGGACAATCTCCCCTCATGTACCTGTTTTTTGTTATCATGACAAGGATCTACACAAACTAACAGACACAGACTACCTTTAGCTATGGTTAGACTACTAATTTTTCATGCATTTATTCCACAGACGCAAGCGTTCAAAAATATTTTAAAAGAATACACAAATGTGTGCATTTAAAGTGAAATTAAATTAAAATGCAAAAGGCTCAAGCCTCTTCCATCTAGCTGTAGCAGAGCTGTTCATTAATGTCTCCAGTGTAAAATCCAAAAGAGATTTTTCAACCGTGAACACGGTTCAGCTTTACCTCTCGCTAAATACATTTTGCATCCAACTTCGGTACAGTTCATTTAAAGCCAAGTCACCGACTTTCATCTTTTGTCATCAACAGACAGAGGGAGCACCTGGATGCATGTCTGCAAATATTGACATATAAGCCAGAGGTGTTCCCAGATCCACAAGTGTTGAAGCGCCTTTATGGGGAAAAACTTGAAGTATACTGAAAATTAGAGCCATCTTTGTACACTTTAAAGAGTGTATTTTCTTTTTCTTTTTAAAAAAAAACTCTTACTTTTCCCAAGTGGGTAGGCAGAAGGTTTAGGGGTTGAATCTTTAGGCACATATTTACACAAAATGTAACATTTTTTTCAAATCCGTGGTTATTTCAAGTCTTCTACATTATTGTATCAATGGGAAACAATGCATTTTAGATCTACAAATTCCTTTTGCAAGAAAAATGTACAGTTGCAATAAACTTCCAGTCTGATTTCTTAAGGAAGTAACAAACTAAGCACTTTTCAGATACAAAAACTCCAGGGTTTTGTTGGCATACAGCTCAGAGCATGAGTAAACAAATCTAACAATCAGGCACAATTGATAAACTACACTGTTCTAAACTGATTAATTGAAATAGAAGCAGCTGTGTACAGAGGTAAAGCTTGATGAGGGACTGCCATCCTAAAAAGTCAAGACTGTAATAGATTAGTTTAACCTGAAAATCTTGCAACATAAGAGTGAGTACAGCACCAAGATACACAGTTATTATCCTTCATGAACAAGGTCTATCCCAAGCCAAGACAGTTTCTCTCCCTAGCCATCCCAGTGGACAAGTGTTTCAAGAACGCGTGTCCAAGCTCCTTCGCACAATCAAACAACCAAAGTTGTGGACATAAAATGCACTGGTCAACCATGAAAACTGTACAATTCCTGAATCCCCTCAGGCTTACTTTTCTTTGAATTCGGAAGATTCCCAGCACCACTCTGAACTTAGAACTAGCAAAAACCAATGTGACTCTGTTGCACCCATCCACAGACATCTTGTCAAAATTGGTGTTAACTGAAGAGTTGCAACTAAAAAGCCATGGCTCAGAGGAAGAAGCAAACCCAAGTGACTCACCTGTGCACAAAAACACAAGATGGTATGGCCCCAAAAGAGCCCTGATCTCGGCATACAGTCAGTCTGAGATTTAATTAAGCGAGACAAGTCTACAGAAGAACTGTAGCAGGATCTCCCAACAAGTTTGAGAAGATAGCAGCTAAGTATCTTCAAAAACTGCATGCCAGTGTACCCAACAGAATTGATGCCATCTTAAAAAGTAAGTGTGGTCACACACCATTTTGATTTGCTTTAGGTTTTTACTGTTTGTCAAGATTATTTTTGCAAAAGAAACATCTATAAATCTAAAATTTCTGATATACTAATGCAGACGGCTTAAAATAAAGACAAATACTATTAAAAAAATGTTTGGTGCTTAAAACCTATACCCAGTGTTATCTGAAATGAACTGAAATATTCAATATTTTAAAACACTGTGTTAAAGCCTCTATGATATTTTGAATGAAAAACTGCATGAAGGAGTAAAATGGATTCCAAAAGTAAATTGTACTGTCTGGGCTATATTGTCCTCGAATGCCTGTTGTTTTGTCATCACGTGTCGTGTGCTGCATCACTGCTTCCATCCTGACATGTTTGGCTGAGCCATTCCAAGTTACAGAGGATAAATTCTTGTGCTGTTGGTGACAAGTTATTTAAAAACACACCTCAGGAGGAAGGAAGCAGACTAACCTCAGCAAGGATGTACGTACGTGTGCATGTGGCTTTATGAGCAAAGCCAAAAGAAAAAAAAAGAGCAAGTCAGTTTGTCCTTTAGTGACTAATACACAGAACAATATGATTAAGTACATTTAATACTGGTTCCCCACAAGTTCAGCCTAGCTTGCTTTTGCTTTGATTACAAGTTGACCTGACTTTCTCTGAATATTTAAAAAGGGCTTCTAAAAACAACTAGAGTTGATGCACTGGGACATGCAGCCAAAGTGAATTTACTTTTAACCAAATTACCAAGGACCATGCAGTGTGTTGCCTTTAGTTCACTGTGGAGTGTATATTTAACTGAATAGCCTAAGCTTATCTGTTATATAATCTGAGGAATGACAAACACCACCAGGCTCACTGATTTACAGTGAGGTGTATTTCTAAAGGATTCTTTTCCTTTTACATAGTTCGGAGAATAATATAGCAAAATTAGGTTTAGCAGTAATTGTATGCTTAAATATCTCACTGATTAAGGGATTATAATACAGTGGTGCTTGAGTTTGTGAACCCTTTAGAATTTTCTACATTTCTACATAAATTTGACCTAAAACATCATGAAATTTTCACACAACTCCTAAAAGTTGATAAAGAGAACCTAGTTAAAGAAATGAGCCAAAATATTATACTTTGTCATTTATGTATTGAGGAAAATGATACAATATTACATATTAGTGAGTGGAAAAAGTACGTAAACCTCTAATTAAAAGCAGTTAATTTGAAAATAAAATTGGAGTCAGGTGTTTTCAATCAGTGAGACGACAATCAGGGGTGAGTGGGCACCCTGTTTTATTTAAAGAACAGGGATCTATCAAAGTCTGCTCTTCACAACACGTTTGTGGAAGTGTATCACGGCATGAACAAAGGAGATTTCTGTTGACCTCAGAAAAAGAGTTATTAATGCTCATCAGGCTGGAAATTAAAAAGTTTGATTATTTGTTACTACTCAATATTGTAACATGTCCGTGTTCGATAACTACAACCTGGAATTATTTTTTACATGACAAATGAGTCTATCCAAAACTGTGTCCCCGTAAAAGTGTGCATCTCCCTTACAAACTCGCACACAGAGGTACTGAGGGAGAACTGAAACCTCAATAGTGAGACGCAAACAGGAAATGAACATTCCTGTTATATGTCCTGTGAATATGGAGGTGTGAGAACACAGTGTAGAACAAAGCAAAAAGACTGACTATGCTTGGACTACTGAAGAAGTTAAAAAAATTATTTGAAGAATCATCATGATAATGAAGATTATGGAGATCCAAATTCTGTTAGGAAAAACTACCTGAACTGATAAAGAATCTAACAACATCGCACATACTTTTTCAGATAATGACACGATTACAATATAGTCAAACTTCTTCTAGCTTCTTGACAATTCTTCAAGACACACTATCATGTTTCCAAGTAGTTTTTAATATTTGTGATTAGTTGATGTTTGGTTTTCAAGTGTATAATTAAGTACAACCTGTTCTATTGAATAAAAACAGTACAGGAAAAAAGAGGGGAAACAAGAGTCATCACATTAATTTTAGACCACTAAAATGATATCAGAAAATTATAACAATGTATTCTGGGATAAAAGTAGTTAATTAGTTGTGTGAACTTGCAGCACATATTTCCAGTCAATCGAGCAGTCAACCTAAAACAGGTTAAAATTGTTCATATTCAAGTTCATATATACAGTCCGCTGTAGAATTCCTGGCCGTCTTATTTGAAAAAAAAAAAAAAAAAAAAAAAAAAAGGCTAGTTAACTAGGTTAATCTCCGAGTAAAAGCAGAACATGCACTGGATTTGAAGAGTTGTTTGAGACTGTTGAGATTCTACAGTCACATGGTTGAATTTCAGACAGCACCTGTAACTAACTGGAATAACTAACAGTACTACCGTATTTTCCGGGTTATAAGGCGCAATATCAATGATCGACTGCTAGCGGATCTATTTTCATACATAAAGCGCACCGGGTTATAAGGCGCATTAAATGAAACAAAACTCTTAAGTTCCGTCGGAAGCTCAGTTTGTTCTTCTTTACCTGGCGCAGGGCGTCTTCTTGCTTCCTCCACTTCCGTACCATTGATTCGTTAATGTTGAATTCTCTCGCAGCTGCTCTATGTCCATGTTGTACTGCATGACTGATAGCGTTGTGTTTGAAATCCGCTTCGAAAATAAATGAATGAATGCACACACCGTAATGCTGAAGCACATACCGTATTACTCCGCGATGATGCGCACTACGGCGCCCGTAAGCTTCGTAACTTACCAAGACCGTGCTAAAACATTTTGACAGATTTATGAGCGCCGTGTACCATCTACAATCGGTTCTACGACAGAAAGCACAACCAGAATTAATTCATACATTAGACGCACCGCATTTAAAGGCGCACTGTCGATTTTTGAGAAAGTTGAAGGATTTTAAGTGCGCCTTATGGTCCGAAAAATACGGTAATTAAACATTGCACTGCTGCAGCTGAGTTTCAGTGCTCTAAAAAGTAAGAATTGTCAAAACAATAACACTGACCTCTGAAATAAGTCAGGTAAATCAGAAACATAACTATTATCGGTTAGTGTGGAAATTGTGTAAGAATAAAAAAAACGAATAGGATATTTAAGAGTGCCTGAACGAAACGCGATCTTGACCTGAATGCGTTAGCGCTATGAGTGTCCAGTGGATCTGTCTCATTACCGAGCGAGTGCCCTTACTACCTAATTCCTCTGTGGGGAGTTCTCTTCGTAAAGCTTCCTAACCAACAATGGAACCCTAAGACTGATTAATGAGACAGAATACTGCGTTACTTGAGGCTTTTCTTTGGAGGAACAGATAAAATATACACAGAAGTTAATAGCATTTAGCTGGTAACTGGTCATAAATTAACTCCTTAACTAGCAAGAGTCAAAGTATTAATATATGAAATTTAAAAGAAGTACATTTACATAATTACATATATATTTAACACCCGAATCACAGAACAACAGGTGTAATGTGTAATTTTAAGTATTCCTGCAATAAATTTTATATGTAGGTACTATTCGAAACAATAAAAACAATATTTTATACTGTAGAATAGTGTTTAAGCAGTTGTTTTATTTTTTTTCAGTAAGAAAATAAACTGTCTTGCTTGAAAAGCAAGTGGAGATTTTTAGTCTGAAAATGCCAAAAAGCAAGACAGCATGTTGTAACGTTAAACACAATACCGACAATAATAATAACAATATTTTAATTTGAAAAAAAAAAAAGTGGATTGGCCCTTCACTAAAAGTAATGAAACATTTCTGCCCCTGACCGTACCTTCCTAATTCGACATTTCCTGCTATAAGTGCTTAGTTGTTAATACACCAGTTTAAACCATATTTCATATAATGGCAATGTGCTGCAGTGTCAGCTTAAGCTGCCAACTCATTTCAATCAGTATCCACAGACCATCCTAAAGGGTAATCGGTACCAGCCTCAAAAACTCTGTTTGGTCCAATAAACAATTAGAGCCGCCAAAATGCAACTGGAATGAGGTCACCATCAGAAGCAGCACTGGCCCACTTAGAGGAAATGGCTGCATACAGTAGTGTGTCCATTCCTGCAGAACTTAGAAATACAGCTTCTCTCTGAACCAGTAACCAGCTCATTAAAAGGGGTATATTTGAGAAAACAAAACACCTCCAGGGCTAGCTTATCAAATATTAATACATGGAATTTCTGGCCACCAGTCATAACTCTTCACCATGTTTGGGGGAAGTGGTGCTACCAAAGAATTCTCCATCTAAACAAGTATGGCCCAAAAATGAATACGTTGTTTTGTTAGACTATACACATCATCGCACACCTTCCCTTTGAATGACATGAATTGTGTACTTTGACCATATCAATGATAACCAAAGCATCTGTCTGGCTGATTTGTATTTGTTCCCACACACGCTCGCCATCAAAGTCAGTCTACATGCAGTTATTATACTCATCATGCAAGAGTTCTCTAACACACAGCGAGTAACACAGGCAGGTGAACAACACAGATCTGACTAGAACAGCAGATTCTAAAAGGTGACAGAGAGAACCAGAACTACATCACTTGAACTTCCCAAATCAAAACTGCACTAGCAAAAGCCAACAGCAAGCAACTATGAGGAGATGAAATGGGACAGAAGCAGGTGGTTCAGGCAAAATGTACTGATTTGTAAACGTAAAAATACCAGACAATAATAAAACACAATGGCACTTAAGTATCGCTGGGACCCAAAACATTCATGGTCTTAACATTATTACCTAATTTACAAATAAGCTTTTAAACTTGAGTTTACTGATGTCGTCACTTCTGAAGTCACCAAATAACATTAACTCTCTTCGATCTGAGGCAAAAACATGCACCTTATCCTCCTCAAAATTCCTCTTTTTTTGGTTTTCACCACTCTCTCACTCAATGAATGGTCGATCCCACATTTGCATTTGTATGTACTCATTTGCATTGGCCACACGCGGATGTTTTTGGAAGATAACTGAGTGGAGAAAAGTTTTTCCACTGGCGTCCATTTTCAAGAAGGTTGCAGTATATAAACGGATATAACCCAAGCACCGATTATGATAACCTTAATTCTTGTTTTAATGATGTGTGATCTGACACTGAGTAAAACGCACCTTAACACTTCACATATCCACTGTATCATGTAGCCAGTTTCACAGAAGTGAGTGATTTTTTTTTTTTCTTTCAATATTGCACACCCCTAGTGTATGTGCATTTTTAAATCTGTTTTGTGTCTCCAAACACCATGCTCAATCCACGTAATGCTTAATAACAGAGACCCCACAACAGCAAGATATTTCCCTGTTCTCCATACAGTTATTAAACCTTTGACTAGAGGGTTGAATCATGTTATACAGGGAAATCACCAAACCAACAAACTGTAGAACACTTGCTTTCAAACATGTACAGCAAAAACCCTGACACCTGGCCACTGGTTGCACAGAGGTTGAAGGTACTAGACTACTGACCAGAAGAGCGAGGGGTCAAGTCCTAGCTCTACCAAAGCTGTTGGGCCCTTGAGAAGTCATTTAACCCACAGCTGCTCGGATTCTACTTTGTACAATTCTACCAACTCCAAGTTACTCTGGATAAGGGCATCTGTGAAGAAGTGCTGTCAACTTCTGGGGAGGGGGGTAAAAACCTGATGGGAGTGTAACAGAGCTTTATGAACATATCTCCCAAAGTTGTCTGGTGTTTCAATAGGAATGCTGAAATGAAAGTCAAGAATTATCAATGATGATTTCAAAGCAAACTGGCATCCCTTTTAAAAAATAATAATAAAAAAGCACCACCTAGACAGCTATCACTGAAATGAAATAAAATGCATCAGAAGTGTGTTGTCTACATACCAGTTCCCATTAAAGCTATAAAATACAGAGTAAAATGCCTAAATCAAATGAACTGCATTTCAGAAGCAAAGATGTTTACGTAATGCAAATACTTTAACATTTTCCACATTTCAATTCACACCATTTCTATCCTGCTTCTCTTTATGCACTGTGTACGCAGGAGTGAGTTCCTTTGTATTTATGCTCAATTACATTGTTATGATTAGGCAGTCTGCAGCAGGAAAGTGCTTTTATAGCAGTGATGCCCATTACACACATGCTGGTTATTCACCGTTCGACCCTTTGTTGTTTGACCCATTGCATCTGATTCATCTTCTTGGGTCTGTTGTTACCGCATGCACTAACCACTTGCACCACTGTGCTTGCTAACAAAGTTTGTAAGCACAGTGATGCACTCGGGTCAAAATCTCATCTCCTTCAAGTGAGGTACACAAACAAACAATGTGATGCACTCGCAATAATTCGACCGTGTGGACTTCTAACTCGCACATTTTCCGAAGAAAATAATGCATTTTTCAACCATTTTGGTCGCAGTCTAGAGCACTGGGCTAGAACCCCTTCAACAGAACTGCAAAAATTTGTTCACACACTGAAGTTACCATCAACCTCGACTTGTGCAAAAATAACTGTCAACACATTATTTCATTTGCACAGATATCCAACCACTAAGTGTTGTACAGACTGAAGGCTTCCCTAATATGGTGAATACAAAGCTACACCATACCCTCCTGACAACACAATGACGTTATCCCGATAACGAAAATTCAGTGTAAAAATGAAAATTCAGGTGGCCTAGCGGTTAAGGTACTCAACTATGGACCAGAAGGTCCAGGGTTCAAATCCTGCCTCTGCCAAGCTACCACTGTTGGGTCCTTGAGCAAGGCCCTTAATCCACAATTGCTTGGATTGTAAGACTGTATAAGTTATAAGTTGTTCTGGATAAGTATGTCTGCTAAATGCTGTAAATGTAAATAAATAATAATTTTTAAATAAAATGACCACAAGAAAGACATGACCACTACTTATTACAAGAGTCAGCACCTGGATATAACTAAGCGAATTAGTTAAGTAGTTAAAAAAAAAA
>JAJAGP010004229.1:0-10147 GCA_025084515.1 Ancistrus triradiatus | reverse complement strand
CAGACCAGTCGGTAGGTGTCAATTTAACCCTACTGACAGGGTGGCCCTCCATGCTCTCTCCTCAACTGGCAGCTCACCTTGCCGGCCAATCCTGACCCTGCTCACTCTGCTGATGCCTCGCTAATTGTTGCTGCTCCGTTTATGTGCTAATCTCATCGCCAGTCTTTTAGTTAGCCTAAAGCATATAACTCACGATTATCACTCTGATGAACTATTTTGAACAATGATGATGTACAGCCCCTGTCTGTTATTCATCACAGACTGGACTTTGTTTTGTGTCACAGAAACAATTGTCAATCAATTTCTCAAATTTGCATAAATGATTAGAAACTACATGTACGTACACGTTTATGTAGATTGTAAATGTGATTGTACGATCATGAGAGCTGCTCAGTAAAACGCATTCTGTCAGCATCAGTGAGTATCACTGCCTTTGTTTTAGTTTTTGTAACCTCGTTAATTCGACAAACTCGCCTCTCAATAAAAACAGCCATACAACAGATAGGTGAGATAACGAGGTTAGACTATGTGTGTCTCTACCCAAGCTCTCATCAAATATTGCAAAGCTTTTCTTTATGTACTTTGTTTTAGGAGGTTTACGAACTGACTTCTGGAGGACCTGCTATCAGTGAGTGTGGCTAATTAAAAGAGGTTCCACATACTAGTGTATATAGGTGAAAACGGTCCCAAAATGCTAATAGTTTGAGATCACTGTCCTAAGAGCAAAAAGTGAGCAGGGTCTGCTGGTCTAGAGACGATTTCCTAAAATCTGGTTTGACAGCAACTACAAATTAACCTCATGCTACGGCTGGGAGACTTGACAGCTCTCTCATCTCCTAACAAATGGGTCTTTGTGTTCACATCAAGGGTGAAACGGAAACTTGAGGCTGATCTCAATGCCTCTCGTAGAGCTAATTTGAACAAGATCAGAAAAATGATTATTTAGCTGATATTAAAAAGGACAACCAAACTGACTATGGGTTTATATGCTACAGCTTTTATAATCTCTTTTATTATACTCTTCCTAATATTTCATTATCTCCAATTTGTTGGTCTACCTGTTATTTTATTTTAATTATTATATTTATATTTATATATATATTCTCTCTTAATATGTATTCATTTTCTGTTTATTTAAACTAGTGATGCATGATATAACGGTGGCCGATATATTATTTGCCAATATTTGGACTTTTGTCAGATATCAGCATCGGTCCGATATTAGAATTTTAGCCGATATTATAGCCAATATTTATAATATATTTACATATGAATATTTCTTTGATTTTTCTTTTGGCTGTTATTCATTAAGCAAAATATCTGATGATGCTGACTGTATAGTTATGCATG
Source organism: Ancistrus triradiatus (assembly GCA_025084515.1). Taxonomy (NCBI): domain Eukaryota; kingdom Metazoa; phylum Chordata; class Actinopteri; order Siluriformes; family Loricariidae; genus Ancistrus; species Ancistrus triradiatus. The sequence goes on along the minus strand of JAJAGP010004229.1, from coordinate 8,797 downwards.
CAGTTCTATTCCTTCTTGGAGCTTTTCAGTCATAAGATTTCTAACACACTTAATTGTTCTTGTTGCCCTCCTGTACCAGTTCAAAACTAAAAACTGTGGTAGCCTAGCGGTTAAGGTACTGGACTTTGGACCAGAAGGTCCAGTGTTCAAATCCCGCTTCTGCCAAGCTGCCACTGTTGGCTCCTTGAGCAAGACCCTTAATCCACAATTGCTTGGATTGTAAGATGAATCAATTGTAAGTCGCTCTGGATAAAGGTGTCTGCTAAATGCTGTAAATGTAAAAAAAAAAGTTTCCTATCTTTTTCAAGAAATATTAAAATATCTAATGGAATTAAACCATTTTTCCTGATTTAAGTGCTTTGTTTATTATTATTATTTTATACCAAAAATGATTTACTGTATTTGAAATGCAGAAAGGTTAAATTATCGGTTTTTAACATCGGTATCGGCCACAATAATGTGCTAAAAATCAGTTATCGTATCGGCCCAAGAAATTCAATATCGGTGCATCCCTAATTTAAACTATTACTATGAATGTATAACTTCATAAGTTCATTCTTACATAAAACATCTAAGCCGTCCAAGGAGGATTTGCTTTTTGAGAGTGAAGACTGAGTCTTGGTCCTCCCAAGGTTTCTTAGTTATAATGTTTAGGGAGTTTTCCCCTTGCCACTGTCACCCCAAGCTTGCTCAAATTGGGATTTAGATCATCTAAATTGTAAAGCTGCGTTGAGACAATGCTCTAATGTAAAAAGCGCTATAGAAATAAAGCTGCTTTAACTTGACAAGTAAGGAAGGTTTCGTTGGATTTTACCTTATTATTCATTATTAATCGCCTGTATGCTTTCAACCGTGTAACCATGAAGAAAATATAAAAGGGGGTGTGCTCGTTCGGGACCTTTTTGAGCATGTTTTAAATAACAAACCACCAGGAAAATTGGTAAATGAATAAAAAGATTGGTTAGACGAATTTGATATGAAGTTTGGTGACTTAATACACTAGTTAACAACGACTGATATCTAGTTACACGCCTGTTAGAGTGAATATTTAAATAGACAAATAACCACAGTGACGAAGGGGAGCTCGTGATTCAATCAACAACTTCCACATAAAGTTTGCCAGTCGGCAAAGTTCAGCTGTGCTCCCCAACAATGTGTTATGTTCCTCTTAATTAATCAAGGAAGCCTTTTTTAATACGACGCATAAGAAAAGTTTGAATACCGGGGCACTCACATTTTCCGTGTCGCGCTCATTCACTGTAGGTAGCGGTGTTCTCGTTGACATTTTAAGGCGACTTGAATCCCAAAGCGCTTCTCCCTTCTAGGTTATAAGCTGCAGCTCGTTATTCCGAAGCGAGACTGTAAATCAGGTGGCAGCTGATGAAGATCATGGAGAAGATCTCGTTGATCAGCATGGACCAAGTTCGAGCATAAACGCCGGAAGACGCCGCCGCTCCAGATTCACGAAGTCACTTATAAAGCCGCATAACAGCACACGGCTCTGCGTTCAACCGGTGGCACAAAGCACAAACTTCTGCCCTGCTGAGCGTGTGAACACCATAACCGCCCGTCCTGTCTCTTACACTGATTTCCAAAGTGAGAAGTTGTGTAAAAGAGAAGTTACTGATGAGTAGTTCCAGTAGTTAATTGTAAGCAGGGCCTCCGAACTACACAGTGTTTAACGGAGCAGCACACTCAATCATCGCTTTAAGTAAATAAAGTTGTCCAAAATGTTACAGGTCCCACGCGCAAGTGTTAAAATGTACACCCTGAAAGCCTAAAGTTTGCCGCCAGTTCCTCCCATCTCAAAAACAGTGGCTTGCCCAGCCAGACTGCCGACTCCAAGATGGCCGCGTGTTTGCGGGGCAGCGCTAAGCCGAGCCCAGCGCAGCCGGAGGAAGTGATGACACAGGCGGCTTGAGTGCTGATTGGAGCACCGCTGCGCTCCGGCTGTTTGGTGTTGCTAGGGTGAGTCTGTTGCAAACGGACTGTGTCCTAAACCACCTTCTACTGTACTAACGTGTGTCAAAAATAATAATTATGTTCGAATTGCTATGACATAATGTGCTACTTTGTACACAGATTAAGCGTTAATACATCTCCGCCAAAAGGATCCCATATTTGTTAAGCATAAAGTGCCACGAAATCCAATATTTGCTACTTCACCTAGTAAACTACTTAGTGAATAGTGAGCAATTGGGGACGCAACCATAAATGATTCTCATCCATAACCTACAGGTGAATACGAGCAATTCAGAATTCATTGTCTTATGAGTAGGTGGATATTATGTCGACTAAAATGTGCATAATTCGCGTTTATGATTGAAAGACTGGTTGCAACGGATTAAACACACAATTCTACACCAACTGGGGTAATCAATAATGCGAATGTTGCTCTCACAAGATATTAATTTGATAAACAATACATAAAAATACATACAAAGCCTGCTTTATCAAATAAATATTATGATATGTAAATTTAAAAAATACAAATATGTTTCAGTTTTTTTTTGGTATATATACACTATGTTCTGTACGTATTGTATATTCATGGCATCTCATGTATGTATTTTATTTTCATAGATATGAATGATACAAAAACATTATACTTGATCATTTATTTATTGAAAAAAAATTACCCAATATTACACATTAGTGAGTGGCAAAAGTATGTAAACCTCTCGGATTAGCAGTTACTTTGAAGGTAAAATTAGAGTCAGGTGTTTTCAATCAATGGGGTGACAATCAGATGTGAGTGGGCACCCTGTTTTATTTAAAGAACTTTTATTTTATTACAAGGGATCTATCAAAAGCTGCTCTTCATGGAAGTGTATCATGGCTCAAACAAAGGAGATTTCTGAGAACCTCAGAAAAAGAGTTGTTGATGCTCATCAGGCTGGTACAGGTTACAAAACATCTCTAAAGAGTTTGGACTCCACCAATCCACAGTCAGATAGATAGTGTACAAATTGAGGAAATTCAAGACCATTGCTATTCTCTCCAGGAGTGGTCGACCAACAAAGATCACTCCAAGAGCAAAACGTGTAATAGTTGGTGGGGTCACAAAAGACCCCAGGGTAACTTCTAAGCAACTGAAGGCCTCTCTCTCATTGACTAATGTTAATGTTCATGAGTCCACCATCAGAAGAACACTGAACAACATTGGTGTCCATGGCAGGGTTATAAGGAGGAAGCCACTGCTCTCCAAAAAGAACATTGCACAATTCAGGGTGTGGGAAGGCGAGGCTAAACTGGTAGCACAGGGCACAAAGCAGGAACCCATCCTACGCAGGGAACCAATCCATCACAGGACACATCCACACATACTTGGACAGCTTTAGAGAAACCAACTGACCTAGCGCATGCCGTTGAAATGTGACTGAAAACAGAGTACCCAGAGAAAACCAACACAGTCAGAGGGAGAACATGCAAACTCTACACCATCCACAAATTCCAGACTGGATCTTGAACTGGGGATCTCTGAAGGTGTAAGGAAACAGTGCTAAGCAACTGTGCCACAGTGCTGCACCTCTGTGCAACCTATCTAGCAAAAATAGAATTGCTTTAATATTTAATAAAACATTTAAAATGTATTTCAACATGTGGTATATGGACAAAGAAATCTGTGCTTCACAAATTTCACATAAAAATACGCCATCATGTCATTCTCGGAATGTGAAATGCTGTCAGCAGGTAAGGTCGATACACTAGATGCACATTAACATATTTTCTTTTTTTACTGTATCTATAATGCAGTGGCTGCAATATTGCATGGCAACAGCATAACCTTTTCTTTAATGGTATTTGGTGACCTCCACATATGCACATTTACTCTCTCTCTCTCACACACACACACAAAATGGTCTTAGCTCTTGTGTTTCTCACATGAAAGAAGGATGAGCCGCACCTACACACTTCCTTTGTGGTTGATATGTCACGAAAAAAAGACCTACAGAGAGAGAGAATGAAAAAGAAAAAGACAAGCAAGCACCAAACGTATGAACTAAAGCATAATTAAAACAGGTTCAAAGCAAATTATACAGAATATATTGGTTAAATGATTTGCTTTATTAATTTAACCTGTAGATTCAGTTTAATGCAATAAAATAACGCAACTCTTATGTTAACTGACAATGGGTAATAACTGATACAGTGCACATATGTAATTCAGTTCACTCATGTCTCTCAGACCTCACCTCATACAGTGGTGCTTGAAAGTTTGTGAGCCCTTCATTTTTTATATTTCTGCATAAATATGACCTAAAACATCATCAGATTTTCACACAAGTCCTAAAAGTAGATAAAAGAATCCAGTTAAACAAATGAGACAAAAATATTATACTTGGTCATTTATTTATTGAAGAAAATGATCCAATATTACATATTAGTGAGTGGCAAAAGTATGTGAACCTCTGGGATTAGCAATTCAATCAATGGGATGACAATCAGGTGTGAGTGAGCACCCTGATTTATTTAAAAAACAGGGATCTATCAAAGTCTGCTCTTCACAACACATGTTTGTGGAAGTGTATCATGGCACAAACAAAGGTGTTTTCTGTGGACCTTAGAAAAAGAGTTGTTGATGCTCATCAGTCTGGAAAAGGTTACAAAACTGTCTCTAAAGAGACTCCACCAATCCACAGTCAGACAGATTGTGTACAAATGGCGGAAATTCAAGACCATTGTTACCCTCCCAAGGAGTGGTCCACCGACAAAGATCACTCCAAGAGCAAGATGAATAGTTGGTGAGGTCACAAAGGACCCCAGGGTAACTTCTAAGCAACTGAAGGCCTCTCTCTCATTGGCTAATGTTCATGTTCATGAGTCCACCATCAGAAGAACACTGAACAACAATGGTGTGCATGGCAGGGTTGCAAGGAGAAAGCCACTGCTCTCCAAAAAGAACATTGCTGCTAGTTAGGATCAGAAGCCTATTAGAAGAATGTTTTATGGACAGTTGAGACCAAAATAGAACTTTTAGTTTCAAAAGAAAAGCGTTATGTTTGTAGAAAGGAAAACACTGCATTCCAGCATAAGAACCTTATCCCATCTGTGAAACATGGTGGTGGTAGTATCATGGTGGCCTGTTTTGCTGCATCTGGGCCAGGACGGCTTGCCATCATTGATGGAACAATGAATTCTGAATTCTATCAGAGAATTCTAACGGAAAATGCCATCACATCTGTCCATGAACTGAATCTCAAGTGAAGGTGGGTCATGTAGCAAGACAACGACCCTAAGCACAGAAGTCGTTCTACCAAAGAATGGTTAAAGAAGAATAAAGATAATGTTTTGGAATGGCCAAGTTAAAGTCCTGATCTTAATCCAATCGAAATGTTGTGGAAGGACCTGAAGCGAGCAGCTAATGTGAGGAAACCCACCAACATCCCAGAGTTGAAGCTGTTCTGTATGGAGGAATGGGCTACAATTCCTCCAAGCCGGTGTGCAGGACTGATCAACAGTTACAGGAAACATTTCATAGCCTCAATATGACTTATTATATGTGATTCAACAGGCCATATAATGAACAGTTATGTGCTGTTTGACACCCGTCCAATCAACATCTGTTTTAACGGACGAGATCTTAGAAATGAGAATAAATGATATTAGTAAATAAAAAACTCTGGACGTCGCGGCCGTAAACAGACTTAAGATGGCGGAGGCGTTTGATGTTACAGTATATATTTGATGTTCAGTGGTGCTTGAAAGTTTGTGAACCCTTTAGAATATTCTGTATTTCTTTCTGCATAAATATGACCTAAAGCACCATCAGATTTTCACACAAGTATTAAAAGTAGATAAAGAGAACCCAGTTGAACAAACGAGACAAAAATATTATACTTGGTCATTTACAGTGGTGTGAAAAAGTGTTTGCCCCATTCATGATTTCCTATTTTTTTGCATGTTTGTCATACTTAAGTGTTTCGGAACATCAAACCAATTTAAATATTAGACAAAGACAGGGCCATGTAAGTTTGGATTTTAATAAACACCTAATAAACACCTTCATTTAAAAACTGCATTTTATGTTTACTTGTGTTGTCTTTGACTAATATTTAAATTTATAAAAATGTATTGATATTTAAAAAAAAAAAAAAGGAAATCAGAAGGGGGCAAACACTTTTTCACAACAATGTATATAAAATGATCCAATATTACATATTAGTAAGTGGAAAAATTATGTGAACCTTTGTTTTCAGTATCTGGTGTGACCCCCCCACCGTGCAGCAATAACTACAAGTAAATGTTTCCTGTAGCTGTTGATCAGTCCTGCACACCGGCTTGGGGGAATTTTAGCCCATTCCTGTGTTCTTCTGATGGTGGACTCATGAACATTAACATTAGCCAATGTGAGAGAGGCCTTCAGCTGCTTAGAAGTTACCCTGGGGTCCTTTGTGACCTCACCAACTATTACTCGCCTTGCTCTTGGAGTGATCTTTGTTAGTTGACCACTCATGGGGGAGGGTAACAATGGTCTTGAATTTCTGCCATTTGTACACAATCTGTCTGAGTCCAAACTCTTTAGAGATGGTTTTGTAACCTTTTACAGCCTGATGAGCATCAACAGCTCTTTTTCTGAGGTCCTCAGAAATTTCCTTTGTTCGTACCATGATACACTTCCAAAAATGTGTGTTGTGAAGAGCAGACTTTGATAGATCTCTGTTCTTTAAATAAAACAAGGTGCCCACTCACACCTGATTGCCATCCCATTGACTGAAAATAAATGACTCCAATTTCACCTTCAAATTAATTGCTAATCCCAGAGGTTCACATACTTTTGCCACTCAATAATATGTATAATAGGGGAGAGTGGAGACAGTTGCAACACTTTTGCATTTCCTTCAGTTTCTCAGAGATTGTTTGTATTAGAAAGACAAAATTTGTATAGCAAAACCACATTTGTCAGCTTCCCACCCACATTGTAACACGTGTGTATGATAATATGGTTACAATTTACATTCAAAAAGTCGTAGTCAAATGTTGCAACTGACCCCATAACAGGGGACAGCTGCACCAGTCAACATAGGCAGATGCAACATTCATTAAAATGTAATAAAATCAGTCTTTAATATCACTTTGCCTTTATTTTATTTTATTTGTGCACAGGCAGGGTCTTCATTAAATTAATTTGACTGTATAAAGACCAAGATTACTAAAATGAAAAACGTATTTTCAGGTAACAACCATGGTTTTCGTTTAATTATTACAATCCATTAAACTATAACATTATCATAATCAAGACACTGAAATTTAATAATCCTTTTGTAAACCTTTGTGATAGACTACTGCATTAGAATAACCATATAATAGATTTTTACGTAACTACTGAAGGGTATTCTATTTTAATCAATACAATTCACAATGTTACAATTAATGTAAATGCAAGATTTTACATTAATCTTATGTCATAAGGGACAGTGTCCCGACACTGACAGCCATGATAAAATTTGCATTTCTAGCTGGACACAATAGCTTTGACACAAACTATGCCTGTTGGAAGCTAAGATCACACAGATTAAAATAATATAACATCACAATGCTTCAAGCCAATAGTTTAGACTGTATGCCAAAAAAACTGATCATTAAAAAATCACTTTTTCATCATGAGAAGTAGTTTTGCATAAGGAATAATCATATGTGGCTGTTTTCCTCCAGGAATGAGGAGGGACTAACTGAGCATGTGCTTTATGAATATCAGCACTGTAGCTCATTCCTAACTAGTTGCAATGTTGCAATTGCCCCTTGTTGCAACAGTCCCCATTCTTTAATTACCATATTTCACTTCATAAATATTATAGATTCCTATAGTAATTGCTTATGTATGTACTGGCAGTGTATTATTATTGATTTGTTGCCCTCTAGTGTAATGCATTTTCATTCTTCTGCTCAGCTGGTCACACAAGTCATTCGTTCACTTGAAAGCTCACTACCTTACCAGTCAAGCTCATTAGCTGATGATTAAACTAGAGATCTCGGCTGATGTGTTTAAAGACTTTCATTGTCCATTGCTTTTCATGACTTCTTTGTAACAAGATGTAAATTGAGTTCATATGTGTATGTGCCTGTCCTATTGTAAGTAGTACTCTTTTGTTTGTCCCTCCACTATCTGCATATTCTCTCTAATCTATAACTATATAAACTAGTTCACATTCACTTGTTGAGTCTCTGTTTCATCTGGCCGATTTTTCATTTTGTTAACAATATTGTCTATCAATGCATTTTTGTCTTCTGCCAAACAAAAGTATCACTCATATATCACTCATGTTTTCAGCTGTATTTCTGGTATTACATATTGTTTGCACACAGTTTACTTGTGAAAATACCCTTTGTGTTTACGTTACAGTAGACTAAAAGTACTATGTGACTATAGTAATATCTGGTCAGCATCCATTTCGGTCTTTTTCTACTTTAATAAATTATTGCTAACTCATGTACTGCAGATGCAGTCATTGGATTTGAAGCTGAAAAACACAATAGGGCGTTAAATAAAGATAAATAAAAAAATATTTCTCTTTGTGTCGGTTCCTTTTCCCTTGACGGTTGAACAGTACCTACACATATGAATGGTTTTATACCGCCCTCTGGTGACTTTTAGGGGGAATGCTGTTAGGTTTTACAAGCCATTACAAAGCGCCACTAACTGTAGTAACCAATTTATTAAACTCCTCCAAGCTAAAGACGTTATAGATGGAAAGGTAAATTTGTGCCTTTACATAAGAATAAAAATAAACATATAATGTCTGAGTCTTGGGCGGTCATAAATGTATTTTGTTTTTATTTTATGTACGGTATGTAC
>JAJAGP010004228.1:0-48373 GCA_025084515.1 Ancistrus triradiatus | reverse complement strand
AAATATTGTCATATTGTCCACCCCTAACATACTATATATCTCAACTTGGGTGCTGCCAAGAAGCCCTAATGTCTCATCTGACCATGGAACCCATTTCTAGTCAAAGTTTCTGTTGTCTCTGGTGAGCTTACATTTGTGGAGGACTTTCTGGCATAAATGACCCTCTGCTGCCATAAATCGTTCCCCCTTATATTACACACATGCGTGCAAACTTGTCTAACATGCTGTTTTTCCAGATATGGCTGACCATTGTCTCCCCCTCGTCCTCTTACTTGTCCTTCACTTTGTTTTCGCCACGATTAACAGACATCATGTCTCTCTGTGCCTCTTAACCCTCTTCTCCAGCAGGTCCCTTAACTTTGACTCTGAGGACCATCCATGGCCTGTTTTCCTTTGATTGATTCATTTTTTGTTTAGGGGACGTTTCTGGGCAGAATGGGGAGGGTGTTATGGGGATCTTGTTTGGAGTGTGGAAACAGCTAGAGGAGGGGAGTTTTGGTCTCAGAGCAGCCCCACTCTCTCTGGGTAACCATGTGTTGAGGAAACCATGGAGTGGGTCTGTTGGGAAGCGGGTCTGATTTAAGAGAAAACCAAAAACCAAATGCATACAACACAGGAAAAGCATTAACAAAAGCATGACAGTAGCAGGTGCCTCCTGGGTTCCCACTCCAAACCTACTTTTGTTCTTCTAGATTTGTTGTTTTTTTATATCGTTATTTTTTTCAGTTTGTTCCTTATTCTGACTCATGACTTCTACTCGTTTTTGTTTGGTTTTTCTTTTTGGAGACCGACCTTAAAACCGTACATGCTTCTCCCCTCCTTGTCTCCCCACTTTTATCACACGTGCAGTTATTTCAGCGAGATCCTTTCTGTTGCCTTTTCTTTCCACATGACTGTTTGATCTGTTCTGTTGCTGTTTGTATATATTCTTCTTATTCTTATTATTATTTCTTAAGTTACATCTTTATTATATTTTAGGGCCCAGGGATCATCCTGATATTGTTGATTCATTTATGCAACTCCAAGCTCAGGTGTGTTTTTGGTTTCTTATTTCATTCACTTTGGGTTTCTCTCTCTCCTGTCCCTTTCTTCCTCTCCCCTCTCTTTTCTTTCTATATTGTGATTTGGGGGTCTGCCATGACCCTCACTAGGCTGGGCTCTGAAATAAACAGAAAAGGACATTTGGAGGTTGACACATTCCTTCCTTTGATAGTCTTGATGGTCCAGCCACTCAGAAATGGTAGAAATGGCAGCTTGGTAGAGATGGGATTTGAACCATGGACCTTACCCGGTAGGCTACCCCAGTCCCACAGCATTTAGCAGACGCCCTTATCCAGAGCGACTTACAATTGATACAGTCTTGCAATCCAAGCAATTCTGGGTTAAGGGCCTTGCTCAAGGACCCAGCAGTGGCAGCTTGGCAGAGAGGGGATTTGAACCCTGGACCTTCTGGTCCATAGTCCAGTACCTTAAACGCTAGGCTACCACAGTCCCACAATCAAGACCTTTGATGCAGTAATCGTCTTTTTGCAAATAAAAACAAAACAAGTGGGCAGCTTATGAACTGATTTACATGTTTACGATTCAACAATCAAATTTATAAAATCTGTCTGACTGGAGATGCCTTTGTTTATTAAGTGTAAATGCAGAAAGATATGAACCTGGCCATTACAAAAACACTGAATCGAATGAAACTTTATATGTATGAATGTAATGATATAGGTAAGAGATTACAATATTAGAGCTAAAGTATAACTTTATTGTGGAAAATTATACAGTTGAAAGGAGGCTCTAGTACCCTGTTGGGCTTCCTCTAGCCTGGATACAAGATGAGATGCGGTTGGGCATGGAGGCAAACAGGTTCTGTACGGTATCCTGTGGCACTTTTGCCCACAGATGTTGCAGCTGGGCCTGTAGATCCTGCGCACTCGTATGTTGCCGAAGCTGGCATCCCAGCTGGTTCCATAAATGCTCGATTGGCGATAAATATGGCGACTGGCCAGGCCCAGGAAGTGTTGGAGAGGAAAGCATTATCCTGCTGACACATGCCAGTTGGAAGCCCTGCCATGAGAGGCAACACGTGTGGCCACAGGATGTCCTGCACATATCACTGAACTATTGGTGACCCTCATATCACTGCTAGGGGTGTGTGACTGTTGTATGCGATGAAGAGGAAAAGCAGGGTTAAAACAGGTTTCACTGGACTATGAACTGCTGTCACACAGTAATGAGCCATACAAGGGATTGTCTCTAATAATTATGTTTTCTATAGGCTAAAAGTGCTCTATATGGTATGTCGAATTTTGGCAGTAATGATTAAGTAACCATTTCGGACACGGCCCATATCTCCGATCACCAACAAATGATCATCGCCGTTATGTCAGCCCTAATATTAAAATACAAATCCAAAGTCCTTTCTCCTATTTGTATTCTAGGCCTAAACAAATCTAACCATAAATCAGTCATTTCATTTAATTCTACTGAATTGGTCTGCTATGTTTCCCTTTTATTCTCATTTCTGTTTTGGCTGGACCCCAAGTCCATCTGTTTATTTCGTCTTTCTCGCTGTCCTTCTTTCCTTCTGTCCCTTCCTCAGTATCCTCTCATCCTCAATGAGTTCTTTAATGCATCAGTTGTCTTTACATGTTAATTAGCTTTCTGTTGCATATTCAGTCCAACAGAACAGATAAATAAAATTAAGGGAAAAAAAGGAATGAATATATCATACCACCTTTAGTTTGACTTAAGTTAAAGTTCAAAATTTGATTTTTTGCAGTTGAGTTCCTACTTACTTGATCTGTTTGCATTGAATAAGTTGATGTACATTTGGTTGTTTTTGTTAGTTGAGATGCATTTAAGCAGGGATTTTAGGAGAGGAAGGTAATAATGGTGGGAGGGCTGTGAAAGACTTTGCAAGGATCCACAGGTGGGTTATGCTGTGTATCATTTTCATGAACTTTGTCTGGTTTGTAGGCTCTCAAACGGAAACCCGATTTGTACTTATCTGAGAATCTTGACGTGAAAGCAGTTTTTCATTGTGGTAAGTGATTCAGCTTCCCGAATCCCGAAGCCAAAATGACTTTCTATTACTAACAAGGTAATCTAGATGTAATCTAGGAATAGTTTAAGGGGCCAATTTGAACTACAAGTAATATGAAACAGGGATGTACATTTGAAGTTAACACTTTTGTGTCTTGCCTCCAGGGGTTCTATCACTCAAATTCCCAGAAGCCCCTACAGTCAAGTCTACCTGTCAGTTTTTTGTAAGTTAAAATATTTCACAGTCTTGCAGATACAGTGCTTATAGAAAATCATCATACACCTTTGTCTTGCAACCTGAAATCAAAACCCGTTAAGCGTATTGGGTAACACTTTTTTTTGTAACATTCAGGAAACATAAAAGGCAACCATTCTGAAAAATCTGTATTATACAGTGGTGCATGAAAGTTTGTGAGAATTTTGTATATTTTTGCATAAATATGACCTAAAACATCATCAGATTCTCACACAAGTCCTAAGAGTAGATAAAGAGAACCCAGTTAAACAAATGTAACAAAAATATTATACTTGGTCATTTATTTACTGAGGGAAATGATCCAATATTACATATTTAGTTTCAGCAATAACTGCAACTAAACGTTTCCTGTAACAGTTGATTTGGTTTTTGGAGGAATTTTAGCCCATTCCTCCGTACAGAACAGCTTCAGCTCTGGGATGTTGGTGGGTTTCCTCACATTAACTGCTCTCTTCAGGTCCTTCCACAACATTTCCATTGGATTAAGATCAGGACTTTGACTTGGCCATCCCAAAACATTAACTTTATTCTTCTGTAACCATTCTTTGGTAGAACGACTTGTGTGCTTAGGGTCGTTGTCTTGCTGCATGACCCACCTTCTCTTGAGATTCAGTTCATGAACAGATGTCCTGACATTTTCCTTTAGAATTATCTGAGATAATTCAGAATTTATTGTTCCATCAATGATGGCAAGCCGTCCTGGACCAGATGCAGCAAAACAGGCCCAAACCATGATACTACTACCACTATGTTTCACAGATGGGATAAGGTTCTTATGCTGGAATGCAGTGTTTCCTTTAGCCAAACATAAGCTTTTCTTTAAACCAAAAAGTTCTATTGGGGTCCTTTGTGACCTCGCCAACTATTACACGCCTTGCTCTTGGAGTGATCTTTGTTGGTCGACCACTCCTGGGGAGGGTAACAATGGTCTTGAATTTCCTCCATTTGTACACAATCTGTCTGACTGTGGATTGGTGGAGTCCAAACTCTTTAGAGATGGTTTTGTAACCTTTTTCAGCCTGATGAGCATCAACAACTATTTTTCTGAGGTTCTCAAAATCTCCTTTGTTCATGCCATGGTACACTTCCACAAACATGTGTGGTGAAGAGCAGACTTTGATAGATCTCTGTTCTTTAAACAAAACAGGGTGCCCACTCACACCTGATTGTCATCCCATTGATTGAGAACACCTGACTGTAATTTCACCTTCAAATTATCCTAATCCTAGAGGTTCACATACTTTTGCCACTGACTAATATGCAATATTGGATCATTTCCCTCAATAAATAAATGACCAAGTATAATATTTTTATCTCATTTGTTTAACTGGGTTCTTTTTATCTACTTTTAGGACTTGTGTCAAACTCTGATGATATTTTAGGGTTTATTAAAGGGTTTATACATTTTCAAGCACTATTGTATATCTTTTTGGTGATGTATTCTTTATAATTTTTTTTGTTAACAACCTGCCCATATTCAGCTGTCTAGGAGTGGGATGCATATTTTCCTCAAGACATTGTATATACTTGGGTGCATCTATTCTCCCTTTAATTTTGACCAAAATTGGCCAGTTCCCGGTGAAGAAAAAAACACCCCACAACATATTGAGTGCGTTTACATGCACATTAATAAACCTTAACAACTCACACATAATCAGATTTTGTCAGTAATTTGATCAATGAGTTTGCATCTGATCTGATTACAAGCATTTGGGTAATCAGACAATGGGAAAGCTCTGGGTTTACATGAGTAATCTGGGTAATCGGATTTCTACTTCGCAGACAGCCAATAATCTCACAGAAAGCTGTGACATAAGCTTCAAACTTTAATATGAAATAATGAAATTCTCTCTGATGCTGCGTGTCAGTTTCCCCAAAAGTGTTTTGTGGCCGTTTCATGGATGCTGAGTTTAATTCCAGGATCTATCTCGCTATAGAAGTAACACATCGGGTCTATATAAAAGTCCAAAAAGATGCGAGAATAGGTGGACCTGGCAGCCATGTTTAAATCCACCAGCCGTTTCTGCAACAGCTCTGACCGATAAAACCGTTAACCGATAACCCTAAAATCCAGCGCTCTCAATTGGATTTCTGAGTCTTCTTTCTAAATCTGAGTATGCTGTATCCATGACCATGTAAATAATCAGGTAACTTCACAAATCTGATCAAGTCAATGTAAACCCTCACGTTTTTCCCACATTGTATCCTTCCATAGTAGTTGTGGTGTGCTGACTTTGGTTTTCGCCAAATATAATGCTGGATTTTCTGTCCAAAAAAGGTTCTCTTGGTCCCATCTGACCATAACCCCTTGTGCCACATGGCATCAGAACACTGTTTTTCTCAAAAGAGGCTTGTTTCTTGACACCCAGACAGTCCAGCTTTAAGTAAAGCTTGTGAGATTGCTGTCACATGCACAGATCTACCAATCTCAGCCATTATTTCTCGTTATTAAAAGTGGCCACTGGCCTCATTGTAGCTTCCCTGATCAATATTTCTAGCTGTCCAGATCAGATGGTGGTGCCATACATATTGCTCTGAACAGTACTCTGAGATCCAAGACCACCAACAACTTTTTGAACTGTTCTCCTAACTTGCCTTTCCACAAGTTTATCCAGGAGCCCTTTTGAAAGCATCTTTTCAACCATGGTACTAGTAGTGGAATTTTCAAGGAACTTAAGTAATCAAAACCAGTCTGGTGTGTGGAAAGTGATAGGTTGTAACTGACCATGTTTATAATAATTATAATAAAGCATCTTATCACTTGGCCAAACCAGGTATTTTACTAATTCTATTTAAATAATTGATCTTTGAAGTGTTCAGTGTTGTAGTGTGTAAATACAGCTGGACACACATTTCATTTATTTAATTGTCTGGTTGTAATGTGACGAAGGAAAACGATTTTGACAGGATATGATGATTTTCTGTAGGCATTGTCAAAAGTCATTGGGTGCAATGCCAGAAATAGTAAGTGTGATGCATTTGTGTTTTGGCCAGACTGAGCTGCTGCCACACTGTGCAGACGTTCCTCCTGTCGGTCGAGTTGTACAAGAGGATGGCAAACTTCTCCTCCTGGCTGTGCTGGAGGTCAGTATGTGAAATGAAACTTGTTGGCATCCATCTCCAGCGTGTTTCATAGGCGATCGGTGGTCAGTCTTCCCGCAGCCTAATGGACCAGTTTGCAGAGGTCTTGTTCTCTATGAATAAGCATTGTTTTAGTCTGCTGACTGTGTGGCTTAAAGAGGCACTGCAGTCTCCGGGCTTCCCGTCCTCCCGCGTCTCTGATCAACAGAAAGACACCTTCAGCCAGCAGGTCCTCAGGTACTGCTCACACACAGGACTTTGTATAACATAGCATGAACTTTTGATTCATTTATGCTCATCAGTCAAGCACACTCGACAGCTTGATTCAATTGGGAGTTGTTTGAAAATTTGATTCCGATACCTTGAATTGAATACTTACACCAAAAGTATCTTGTTTTTCTATACCTTTTTAGAATCTACCCAAGCCCTAATGTCTGAGTATCAGCTGATGTGGAGTTTGAAATGACGTTTGTGTTTTCATAAATAACGCAGCCACGCAATTTACGTCAAGTGTCATTGGCAAACTAACTTTATTTTTAGCTTAAATGTGACATTGTGGACTGTTTTGTTTTTAGGTCTTCTTCTTTAAAACTAATGTTAGAGTGTTTATTTTATAGTGTTTATAGTGATAATTGATTGGCTCAGTATTCATCCAATTTGATGTCTGCTATTGAAATGTAAATAATAGTTGCTTTAATATAATGAAGTAAAATCCCTTACACCCTTTTAGTCCTGAATTTATTGGAATGCATAAACCAGTATTTCTGTGCAATAGGTTTGTTTAGAGTTTCAAGACCCTAACAGTACTGCAATTTTAGCAGGAAAAACATTGAAGTGCAACTTGATTTTAGTGCAATATGATTTTATCTTGTGACTGATGTCAAAAATATGGAAAGGATCTAAAAACACACGTTAGTCTATCATTTTTTTATTTCCCCATACAGAATGAATTTTTCTTATATCGCCATACCATAGCATGGCAGAAACAACAGCTGTAAAGCTTCAGGCAGCAAATGATATAACATTGTTCCCTGCTACTAGCGCTGAGTAGAACGGCATTCTGGGTACGGCTCGCTAGCTAGTCAGATAAGATAGCATAGCATAACAGGCTGTAACAGCTGGGAGAGGCTTTGTGAGATTAAAGAACAGAAAACATGGAGGATAAAGAAAGTGAGGCCAGAGATGCAGAAGAAGAACTTGTAGCCGGATTCTGTTTGGCATCAACTGGACTGAAAGGGTTCAATTATACTGGCATATACAGGAACTCTGCCTAAGACACGTGTTGTCTGGGAACGCTTGTGATCTACTGTAGTGACATAATACTGCAGCATGTTTATGCGCTTTCCATGCAACTATAGTTTTTAGCCACGTTTTAACCCATATGTTCATGTGGATAGTCTCTGATTCCTATCTGTGGAAAGCACTTAGATTTGTTTGCTCTGTCACAGAAGACAAAAAAACTTGCACACTCTTGATTTATAGTGATAGACTTTTCTTTTTTGTAATTTTAGAGGTTATTGACATTTTGGAAATGCTTAGTGGCAAATAGTGAAAAAGCTGTGTAACTCCTGTATAAATGTATATATCTGTCCCAAATGTTCATTACCGGATGCTCAAAGCAAAGGTTCACATACTTTTGCCACTCACTAATATCTAATATTGGATCGTTTTCATCAATAAGTAAATGACCAAGTATATTATTTGTGTCTCATTTGTTTCTCTTTATCTACTTTTAGGACTTGTGTGAAAATCTGATGATGTTTTAGGTCATATTTATGCAGAAATATGGAAAATTCGAAAGGGTTCACAAACTTTCAAGCTCCACTGAATGTGAAATTTAAAATAACTACTGTGTAGTGGTGCAAATCGCTTGAAATGAGCTTGAACTTGGATCTCCAGCAAGAGGTTTTAACTGAGAATTCTATCCTAATTGATCACTTGTCTATGTTTTTCTCTCTCAGAGAGCGAGTGAACAAGCGTCGGGTGAAGGATATAGTGAAAGAGTTCACCCTTATGTGTCGAGGGCTTCATGGCACGGAGTATGCAGCAGAGTACTGAGCACTGTCATCCAAAACCATCCAAAATTCCCAGCATCCATTCCCACTGGAGGCTCAACTCATACCTGAAAACGAGTGGAAGACTGAAGCGATTGAGAGCATGCGCTGTAAGGTCCTGAGGAGGGTGCTCGTTATCTACCTTACTTCTCCCCCTTCTCTCTTCATCCTGCTCTGACTGGGCTGTTTAGGACCATGTTGGAGGTCGTCCTTGATGCTCGTTGGCAGCGTATAATATAAAGATTCTCCTACTTCCCATCCTGCCAGTCTTTCAGCATGTGCATTGTTAACTTTCACAGTCCCACTGGTCACGTCCTTGATCTTCCGTGGCTCCTGAGCTGTTTCCGTCATTTGCAGAATCTTAGTCAGAGGAGTTGTGGTAGTCGAATGCTTTATTTTTAAATTTAGATACGCTGATATTGAAATTATATACACACAAGTATATATAACACACATGTATCGGACTATGGGAGGTGTGCAAGTCTGATAGTTGCTGACAGAGAGAGGGACCAATAATTTTCTCTGTGGCTTTATATACATTTCTATAATCTCTCCATCTTACTACCGTCCACGTATGATTTTTGAGAACGGTTGTGAACTTTGTCGTGAGTCTTAGACTTTTTAATGGTCTAAAAAATTATTATTTTCGTATCAAGTTAGCAGTGCACATGAAACTAGTATGAACTGACGTTGGAGACACAGTAACTGTAACAGTAACCGAGTTGGTGGACGTCGCGCTTCGACCATCAGACGTAACAGAGACAACTCCTGGATTCGGGTCTCCTCCCTGATCACGGTGTCCTCTGGGGAGATCTGCCGGGGGCCAGATGTGTGTGACTATTGAGACCCAGGATGTTTGTGTTTTTGCCGGGACGTCCCACGAAGACAGACGAGCGGTCGCGCGATTGAAACTGTGAACTGTAAGCCCAACACTGTACGGGCCAAGTGGAAATCTATCATGTAAATCACAAATGTAAACAGTTTTTCGTGTGGGTGTATGTGCCTTTGTACACCTGTATATGAGGGTTTGTCCATATTGCAGCTTGAGTGCACTTATGTAACTCCACAATCCTTACACAAAGTCCCCTTGTTTTTGCTGTTAGAGACTCTAAATAGGACACTACTGTGGTCTCTCTGGTCCCGTCTACAGCCCAGCTGCTGCCTGCAAACATGTAGCATGTGTGTTTTGTTTTATCGGGCTGCCAAATGGGGCATGCAGGTACATGAATGTGTCGTGAGCGTTCCGTAGAGGATGCTCTCCCATCCTGTGTCTGTTTACCAGTGATGGATAGATATTAGAAATAAGGGGAGTATAGTGGGGGTGACATGTATATGACATTTGTTTCTTTTGTATCTTATTTTAATTTATTAAATATATCTAAGTTGGCTTTGCTCGACTTTTCTCTGTTATCAGTATTGTAGGGTGTGGAGGACAGCAAGCTGTGTTTTCTTTTTCTTATAACACCATATTGACCTCATGGTCTTTGTCATTAGGTGATGAGTTAAGTCTGTTGCAGTGTCGGGGACTGTGGTGGCACAGCGATTAAGGTACTGGACTACTGCCCAGAAGGTCTAGGATTTAAGTCCCAGCACTGCCTGGATACCAGCGTTGGACCCCAGTGAGGCCCTTAACCACTGTTAGTTGGGTTGTACCATCTAATATGGATCTGCCATCTGGATAAGAGCACCTGCCAAATGACTAAGTGGAAATGTTAAATGTAGAAATTTTGACCATCAGGACTAGATACTGACATGTCTGTGCTGAATGATGATTTTACCCAGCCACTTTTTTGCCTGACGATGATCTACAGTGCAATTTACCCCCAAAATTCCTCTACTTTGATATATACTCATTGACAAAAAACAATAAAGCACCAAGAAGGAGTTGTTGGGATCTAATTAAACTTTGTGTGAATTTCATGATATATGTAAGTGATGACAATATTAGCGTGAAAGGATACGTTTATTGGAGACAGGATTTGTTTATTGGGGAACACAGTACAATTGAAAGGAGGCTCTAGTACCCTGTTCTGCCACCTCTACTCTGGTCAGAGGATGAGATCCAGTTGGGCATGGATACGTACAGGTTCTTTATGGTATCCTGCAGCACATTTGCCCACAGATGTTGCTGGGCTTCTAGATCTTGCACATTCGTAGGTTGCCGAAGCTGGCATCCCAACTGGTCTAATAAATGTTTGATTGTTGCTGAGTCTGGCAACTGGGCAGGGCAAGGAAGTGTTGCAATCTGGCAGAGAAATTCCTGGGAAACACATCTACCATCCTTGTTTGCTGCACCTTCCCAGCCGTGTCTGTGGAGTGCCTGGCCAGGCCAACGTCATCACCAGGTCTCAAACTCCGCTTTTTCCGCTTATTTTACACAACCAAAAGCTGCTTTTCAATAGAAAAATCTGCTTTACAATAGAATCCAGTCCAGATTTAATCCAAACAAAAATTAATTATTTTTAACAGAATCCAGTCCAGGGTTTATCCAACCAACATTCCAGTCTGCTTTCAAAAAAAAAAAAAAAAAGTCCAGTCCACCACTTACTTACTTGGTTGGTATTCTTATTCTAAATATAAATACAAAATATGGACAAAATACAAAACTTAGCTATAAATATTTGGACATCTAAATAGCCCTTAATCATAAATATCTGGAAATAGCCATAAATATATGGACAGCTAAATGTCTATTCATTTGAAATATCTTACCAAGACCTTAGCCAACACACTTGACACCTTAGTTGCCACCCAGTTCCCACTGTTGAGCCCTTGCAGCTCCATAGATGGTGTGTTCTGTGGTTGACTCCGCACTGTGACCCAAACTCTGGTAACAATCTGGGTAATGCAAAGAGAAGAATTTCATTGTACTATACAGGAGTATATACAATCGCTGGCCAGTTTATTAGGTACATCTTGCTAGTACTGTGTTGGACCTCCTTTTTCCTTTAGAACTTCTGTAATTCTTCATGACATAGATTCAGCAAGGTGCTGGAAACATTTCTTTGAGATTTGGGTCTATATTGACACGATGGCATCAATCAGTGTCTCCAGATTTGTCAGCTGCACATTCATGATGCGAATCTCCTGCTAAACCCCAAAGGTGCTCCATTGTATAAAGATCTGGTGCCTGTGAAGGCCATCTTGAGTACAGTGTCATGTTCATTGTCATGTTCAACAAACCTGTGAGATGATTTGAGCTTTGTGACATGGTGAGTTATCCTGCTGGAAGTAGCCATCAGAAGATGGGATGGACATGGTCAGCAAGAATATTAATTGGTAATAAGTGGCCAAAAATGTGCCAAGAAAATACACAATTTCACCACCAGCCTGAACTGTGGATACAACAACCATGCTTTTAAGTTGTTTATGCCAAATTATGATCCTACCATCTGAATTTAGGAGCAGAAATCCAGACTCATCAGACCAGGCAATGTTTTTATAATTTTGGTGAGCCCAAGCCTGCCTGTTCTTAGTGGCAACCAGTGTTTGCCTTGCTATAGCTTACAGTTTATAGAATGTTTCATTTGATGTTTAAACTGTATTTTTATATAAAAGTGAGACCGAATGTACAGTTCTGGTCTGTTATCAGTTATCACACAACAGCTCCAAGATTTCCTGACTGAAAGCAGTGTGGCAAAAAGGTATTCAGCTTGAAACCTCCTCAGTTTTTCCCTACCTGTACTCCAGCAAGTCCCGCCTCCTGTGCTCGGATTGGTAAACAGTTTGTACGCGCGGAGAGTCCACCAATCAGAATGGATTCCTATAAACTTTTACCAAATGATATCGCAGTGTAGGAATACGGGTGGTAAAACCACACACGTGGGCCATTACAGGTCTGACAACAGTGGACGAGGAGAGCTGCAGCCTGAACTCTTCCAGACTTGCAACTGCAAAGTAAGATTCCTTAATTATAATCGTAGAAATTGGTTGGATGAGTTGTATTTGGTAACTATGTTTGCGACGTAATCGTACACTTTGTAGGTAGTCATTTGCTGACAGTCAGCTAGTTATCATTAGGGACAACACAACCATTACTGATATTATTAGAGGTCTGGATCAATCTCAGCACAGCAGTGACCCTGACATGTTAGTGACTTTATAATGTGCAGCTTGGGTTTTACACACTGCATTTCGGATTAGCATTGTTCATAACTGTGTCTGTACACTTTAGGTTGTAGTTCATGTTCTTCCATACAGTGTGTTAATGTGCTGCTTGTAATCACAGGATGCTGTCGGGTGGATATTTTTGGTTACTCAAACCAACAGTGATGTGGTGGCAGAAGTACACAAGTTCTTCCCTTAATTAAAAGTACTACTAATCTGATACTGAAGTAAAAGTTGCAGTATGCCTTAGCTTAAAATGTTACTTAATTAGAAGCATGAAAGATATATGTACTTTTAACAGTATAAGTATTTTCTAACTCAGTTTTTGAAACAGGATGTCTTTTATTGAGAGCAAGAGGTTCATATCCATGGCACTGATGGCACATTAATGGTTTGTGTTACGATGACATGAATCATCTGCAAAAATGTACAAGTATTATCGTCTTTACCGAAGATGCACAGCAAAGACCATAAATAAAACCATATTCAGTAATGCTTTAAATCACGATATTTAACCCAAACAATAGTAATAATTAACTCTTTGAAATGCTGTCACTGCATTTTAGTCGAACAAACTGCAGCTTCATCAATTTTTTGGTGCACTCCTCTTTTAAACACTTCACTACACTACTTAATTTAAAATACTGATGCAAAACTTAAAAAAATATTATATCGTTTCTTTAATATACCTCTCCTTGTCATCACAGACATAGAATTCAATACCTAGCTGGAGATCTGACCCTTATTCTAACCCCAACCCTTAACCCTGAAGCAAAATACTATTACATTACATTTACTGTCATGGGACTATGGTAGCCTAGTGGTTAAGGTACTGGACTGTGAACCAGAAGGTCCAGGGTTCAAATCCCACCTCTGCCAAGCTGCCACTGTTGGGTCCTTGAGCAAGGCGCTTAACCCACACTTGCTTAAACTTATATGAATCGAATTGTGTGACGATTCTTGATTCACTACACAGCGGTGAAGATCTCCGCTGTGGTTATCTTGTTTTTCTTTATTTGTACATCTACATTACTGTATTCTCAGTGCAAATAAGTTCCCATGGGTCCTAAAAGGGTTAGTGTAGACAAACGAAAGGAAAACTAACACTGAATCCTCCAGAACACAGGCTGCAGTTAGCATTCGCAGCTATGCTATCACCCTGAGTTCATCAATAGAGTAAGTGTTTTGCTTTTACCTTTCACTTTCAATCCGTTTCTCACGAAATTACATGGGATTTTACGATACGTTATTATGAAATAAGCTTTGTGTTAATGATTTTGTCCGACTGTAGGTTCATGTAAATGTTTTAAACATTAATTTACTTATCATTCCTTATCATTTAACTTATAATGGATTTGTTGGAACATATCCACTTTGTAAATCAGGGACGACCTGAACAATACAACTCCATTCATGCATATAATGCCTTAGTGTGGATTTTCTGCGGGTCTAGAATGGATTAATTCGATTTACATTATTCCTCATGGGAAAAATCAGCTTGGTACTGGTTTTCGGGTCTCGGCATGCTTTCTGGAACAAATTAACGACAAAAACAGAGGTACCACTGTACGTTGCCCCATCCTTCTTTTAATCTAAAACTATTTTTAAAAGTGCAATGGTTACTCCGAGGTTAAAGTACAATAGTATTGATTGCTCAAATCTCAGCCCCACCAAGTTGCAACCGTTGCTTCATTTCACTCTCAGTTGTAAATCGAGTCATACCAAGGCATAAAAGTCAAAGAGTTTGTTTTATTGGTACAGTCTGACAATGCTGACAGATGTTTTACTTAACTTCAGCCCCAATCAATACCCTTTTAAGAGGGAGGCTGGTTGTTCACTTATACAAACCAGCCCATTATGTAGGTTCCTCTTGTGCTGCCAAGGCTCTGAGCCATCAAGGCATGGACTCCATTAAACCTCAGAAGACATCCTGTCGTATCGGACACCTTTTAATTCCTGTAGGTTGTGAGGAAGGATTGGCTTGTTTCTCCTTTCTGAGGTACCTGTAGTTTTTACAGAAAAGGCACATTCCTTTGAAATGTAGTTCTAAGCAGTCTTTTATCAGTGAATGAAATCCTGATTTGTTTGTGCTTGAGGTTCAGCATGTGACACAACTCTGCTTACCCTTCTCATCCTGAGTTCAGCTATCTTTACTCTAAAGGTTTTTTTGGTAGCAGCACTTATTGAACAGAATTCTCAAACTGGCCTTTGTCTCATTAGGAAGTTTGAATCTCAGCAGTGATTACTAACCTTGATTGACTGCTTATTGTTACGTTAACTGTAATCAATCAGGGATTGGAGTGTGTTCGCAGTGCTGATGTTGTGCAATGTTGGAAACTGTCTGTCCAGGGTCATGTCTGTGCTCCGGTTCTACAGAAGGGCCGATTCCGAAGGAGGACGAAGCCTGCAGAGAGTCAAACAGCTGTATCCACATGTAACCATTACGACTGAGCTCTGCTACAATGTAGAACTGAATGGTGAGAAGATGAGATGGGAGTGAAGGCACGAACGGCGTTTGACATTTAGCACACGCTTTATCTAGAGAGGCATGCAGATGAGGGTTAAGCCTCTGACTTTCCTCAAGCAGATAAGTGTGATCATGATAACCAGCTTTAGACAGTGAACAGAGTCTAGCCTTCATAAAACAATACATTTGTTTTATGTGGAGTGAATAATAATCATAAATGGCATAATTCAATAGCTCACCACCGAGGAAACTCAGGTTCAAGTCCCAGGGGTGACCTCCGGCCAGGTCAGGTGTCACAGAGAGACACACATCTATTTATATAGCACTTTTACAGCAGAGCATTGCCTCAAAACAGCTTTCCATAATCTAGACTCGAAGACATAATTGAGCATCCTGGGGCGACAGTGGCACGGACAAAGCCCCTACATTTTATAAGGAGGAACCTTGTGAGGACCAAGACTCACAAAGAGAGCCAACCTCCTTGGGAAGTTTAGAAGATCTACGTAAGAATTAAACTGTTAACTAATTCATAAGGTGTTAGTAATAGTTTACACGTACAGTGGGGCAAAAAAGTATTTAGTCAGCCCCTGATTGTGCAAGTTCTCCTACTTAGAAAGATGAGAGAGGTCTGTAATTTTCATCATAGGTACACTTCAACTATGAGAGACAAAGTGAGAAAAAATCCAGGAAATCACATTATAGGATTTATATATACCTTAATAAATGATATCTAGTACAATATTGAAGTATAGGTGTTGTGAAGATCAGATTGCCTGTTCCTTCAATACAACTGGGTGCCCACTTGCACCTGATTGCCAGCGCATTGATTGGAAATACCAGGCTCCAATTTCACCTACTTGGGTAAAAATAAGTTTCACATACTTTTGCCACTCTCAGATATGTAACGTTGGACCATTTTCCTCAATAAACGAATGACCCAGCATAATATTTCTCATTTGTTGAATTGGGTTCTCTTTATCTTCTTTTAGGACTTTTGAAATTTCGTGTCATATTTATGCAGAAATATGGACAATTCTAAAGGGTTCACAAACTTTCAAGTGCCACTATAAACAATTCAAATGTAAGACAGTTGTAACATGGGTCACTCTTCCAGCACCAGAGGATGAACCTCTTCTTGGACTTATCTTCCTTTGGCTTGGACAGTACTGCCTCTATTAAGCCTGACTTGGCCAGGAGGTACCGCCAGGATTTTAACCCGGGTCACAATGGTGGTGGGCTGGCGAATTGCCATGTGACTGCCCCACACTCAGAAAAGAACCAAAGTGGCTTGAAAGCAGGATTATACGACCATCACAGGGCGTTACACATGCACAGGTGTTCACCCTCACTCACACCAAGGAGTCATTTAAAGTACCAATCCACCTGTTGGCATGTTTTTGGGATGTATGGGGAAAACCTGAATGCCCCTGTGAACAAAGTGAAAACATACAATTCTTCAGACCATCAGTCGTACTGCTCACACATTCTCTCACTCTTTTCGTCCTAGGAGCTGACTCTTTGAGTGGCGAGCAGAAGGAAATCCTGCGCTGGCTCTTTACTCCTCTTCCATCTTCAGATCTATTAGATGGGTCCACTCTCCAAGCGTCAAATCCAGGAGAGAGAGTGGTGGAGATCGGCCCCCGGTATGGAACACTCTGAAAACCTGTGGATTTCAGTACTTTTCTGTATATTCTGCTTATTCTTTATTTAAGTGTTCACTGCACTTAAGTTCTACAATTACAGACTCTAGTCCATCTGTTTCTCTACATACTTTGTTAGTCCCCTTTACTCTGCTCTCTAATGGTCAGGACCCCCACAGGACG
The DNA here is from genome assembly GCA_025084515.1 of Ancistrus triradiatus. Classification (NCBI taxonomy): domain Eukaryota; kingdom Metazoa; phylum Chordata; class Actinopteri; order Siluriformes; family Loricariidae; genus Ancistrus; species Ancistrus triradiatus. Next base: position 31,546 of record JAJAGP010004228.1, on the reverse strand, counting down.
AGCACAGATCAGGTACTATTTGGGTGGTGGATCATTCTCAGTACTGCAGTGACACGGTGTTGTGTTAGTGTGTGTTTTTCTGGTATGATTAGATCAGACACAGCAGTGCTGCGGGAGTTTTAAACCACTGTTTATTCATTGTCCACCTTGTTAGAGACCTTCACGTTATTGCTCCACTTTGTAGATGTAAAGTCAGAGACAGCAGCTCATCTGTTGTTGGATAGTTTGTGTTCGATATCTTCTAAGCCCACTTCAGTGGTTACAGGATGCTGCCTACAGGGTGCTGGTGGCTAGACATTTTTGGCTGGTGAACTATTTTCATTCCAGCCATGACACCAGCCAGCAGCACTGCTGTGTCTGTTCTACTCATACAAGCAAAACATACACTAACACGCCACCATTTTTTACATTACAGTATTTTAGCAGACGCCCTTATCCAATCTTACAATCTTACAATCCAAGCAATTGTGGGTTAAGGGCTTTGCTCAAGGAGTTGAACCCTGGACCTTCTGGCCCATAGTCCAGTACCTTAACTGCTAGGCTACCACAGTCCACTGCAGTGCTGACAATGATCCACCACCCAGATAGGACCTGATCTGTGGGGGTCCTGACCGTCAGAAGTGAAGGAGACTAACAAAGTATCTAGAGAAACAGATGAACTACAGTCTGTAATTGTAGAACTACAAAATGCAGTGACCACTAAAACTTAAATAAAGAATAGGCATAATATAAACTGAAGAATATAGAATGCCTAAGTACTGCAGTGGGTCTGTGGTGGCACAGCAATTAAGGTACATGACTTCAGGGTGCAAGCTTTCCCAGTTGGATTCTTGAGCAAGGCCCTTAACCCACAGATTCTTGGATTACATGTTGGACGATTGTATCATATGTAAATTGCTGTGGATAAGAGCTTCTGTTAAATGATGTAAAAGTAAATGAAAAGTATTTAAAGGGTTGTCTATGGTAATGCCCCATAAGTTACAAATATAGTACATTTTTGAAAACGCTGGAGTATCTGTTTAATATATATATATATTGCCAGGAATTTGATTGGTTAAGCAACATGGAACATCCAGCGTTGTGTTCATAGACCTCATTCACAGCTTTGCTGTGTGCTTCATCTCACAGGCTGAACTTCTCCACTGCCTGGTCCACAAATGCTGTGTCCATCTGCCAGAGCGCAGGACTGAGCCAGGTCACCAGGGTCGAGCTGTCCCGCAGACATCTCATCAAGGTTTGCAGAGCCATCATACACCGGTAGACCTGTATGACCATGCGCTTCGATACACCTGCAAATTCAGCTACTTCATTCACACTATGGCCTTTGGCACTTTGATCACTTCTCTAGGCCAATCATTAACATCTTCTTTGTGACCCATTTTCCACACCTCAAACGAGACATTGACTGCACTGTACCACCTCTTCTCAATCTATGAATTTTGTCGTAAACCCCACAGGTATTTATAGCTGGTCATCCCTGTGCAACACCATCTGGAGGAGCCTGAAGTTACTATCACCTTAAACATGCATCGCGACATTTTTTTTTCCGGAGAGCTTATAATATTGGATCTGTGGTGGCCCAGTGCTTAAGGTACTGGACTATAAAGTAGAAAGTCCAGGGTTCAAATCCCACCTCTGCCCAGCTGCCACTGTTGGGTCCTTGAGCAAGACTCTTACCCCACAATTGCTTGGATTGTAAGATTTGAATCAGTTGTAAGTCACTCTGGATAAGGGCGTCTGCTAAATTACATTTACAGCATTTAGCAGACGCCCTTATTCAGAGCGACTTACAATTGGTACAGTCTTACACTCCAAGCAATTGTGGGTTAAGGGCCTTGCTCAAGGACCCAACAGTGGCAGCTTGGCAGAGGGGGGATTTGAACCCTGAACCTTTTGGTCCATAGTCCAGTACCTTAACCACTAGGCTACCATAGTCCCATGACAGTAAATGTAATGTAATAGTATTTTGCTTTAGGGTTAGGCTCAGGGTTAAGGGTTAGGGTTAGAATTAGGTCTTAGAATTAGATCTCCAGTTAGGTATACAGTTAAAAACACTAGGGGCATTCAAATGAGCTGTATGCAAATCTCTGCATTCTGATTGGCCAGTGCTTAACTTGAATATCTTTTGATCTACATGTCTGATCTCTTTAAGTGAGGTGTCTATGAACTCAGGTCATGGCCTCGAAGAACATATCAGAGTTTGGTGATCCTGGTGTCATGGAGTTATGTGCCTTTGAGCACTCAGGCCTTTAGGCATGGGCCTAAGAGGGGCAAATATATTGCAGAAGGGGAAGCGAACATCATAGGATTGTGAAATGTAGATATATCAGTCAGGTTGTGGACATGGAGAACATATTGTAGTTTGGTGATCCTAGGATCAAAGGTCATGGACTTATGCACCTTTGAGCACTCAGGCTCTTAGGCCAGTGAAAATCTGATGATGTTTAGATCATGTTTATGCAGAAATCTAGAAAATTCTATAGGGTTGATGAAATGATCTTATGATCAGTGGAACCTTGCCTGAGTACTTTCAGTAACGCTACATCCTCAGAAATGTACATGCTCTGGTACAGAAGATTTCTCTTTTTCATGTATGCCTCATGTTCTGTTGAAGGATGAGCAGGACAAGCTGAGGAAGGATGGAGAGCTGGAAAAGCTGATCAGCCTCTTGTACGACAGCATGACCGAGTGCGTGTACACCAATCCCATCACCTCTTTCGCTGTGGATGTCCAGTCTCAGGATGTGTTTGAGGTTGACATCCTGGGAAAAGGCCGGGCTGCTTTGGAGAAGGCCAATGATGAGCTGGGTAATGTTTAATACTGGAACTGCATTCCAGTGACATTTTCTTTTGTGTGTTGAAGAATGAGCTCTCACTGTACAGAGCTATAGACAGATGAGTTTGGGAGGAGGAGGTTCATTAGGAGCACATGACACTCCGAGAAGTGTAGTTGTCACAGGATGAGTGGGGGATGTAACTTATTGAGGCACAGTCAATGTAGAGTACTGTGCAAAAGTCTTAGGCCAGTGTTAGATTAGTTGTTTTAGCAGTGATATAATGACCATATACATTTATTTCTCTGTCTCTTTATTAAGATTCCAGGAAATATAGGAAATATACAAAGTTAAAAAGAAAAACTCACAATTTCAGAACAAAATGGTTTAGTTGAGAATATAATGATGTACTGAAATTCTGCTAGTTTCCACCTGTGAACAGGTTAACCAGTCGATCTGCGACCTTGGTTGTAATTTCCATTTCATGGCAGATGCTCTTATCCAGAGCGACTTATAACTGATACAGCCTTACAAGCTACAGGACAAATAATTCTGGATAAGGTCCTTACTCAAGGCCCTACAGTGGTAGCTTGGCAGGGCTGGGGCTTGAGCCCTGGAGCAATTGGTCAGTAGTCCAGCACCTTAACTGCTGTGCCACCATGGTGGCTGTAATAATAAATAAAAATAGATGATAAATAAAATGAAAAATAAATACATAAATATTGGAATTACACACTGCATGCTATATTGAGTGTCAGAGTAGTTATGAATCCAAAACGATGGATTTACTATCTTATTGTTATCTTATCTGTTGCCCAAGGATGCCATGCCACCAAAAGGGCATGAGAACCCTCAGTGACTCTGTTACTGGACTGAATTGACACCAATATATATATATATATATATATAATATATATATATATATATTATATATGTGTGTGTGTATATGTGTGTGGTGTGGTGTGTGTGTGTGTGTGTGTGTGTGTGTGTGTGTGTGGTGGGTGTGTGTGTGTTATGTGAAGAGCGAGAGAGACTTTAAATATACAGAAGCTAAAAAGGATATATTAAAATAATAGTTTTTAATTTTTTTTTTACCCTGGGTTAAAGTCCTTCCATATGTACATGTGAATAGGATTGGCTTTTGACTCCTGGGATCTGGACTACTACACGGATTTGTTCCAGAGGGTAAAGAGGAACCCCACCAGTGTGGAATGCTTTGACTTGGCTCAGTCCAACAGGTGTGTACAGAAATGTATATATGCGATGGCTTTCCCTGTAAGTGCTGCCCAGGTTGCATAGTTTAATGTTAGCCCACCACCTACTTCGGCTGGTTAGAGTATCTGTGGTGCCTTTCACTGGGTCAGGCACCAGATACAGAATTACCTAACAACAGCGTCCCCTACAGATAGATTGTTACATTGTGGCTCTTGGTTTACCGTCTATTCAACTTTTACTCTTCTTACATATAAAGTCTAGGCTGCCCAGGGAGGTTGGGTCTCTTTTTGAGTCTTGATCCTTCCAAGGGTGCTCCCTCATCACAGTTGGGGAGATTTTCCTTGCCCCTGTCCTAGATATTTGTAAAGCTTCTATGAGATGATGCTCTGTTGTAAAAAGCAGCATAGGATAAATTTGACTTGACTTAACCCCCTTGCCCCCTCCCTGCCCCACCAGTGTATTGATTCTTCTCACCTATCCGGTAACTTTCTTTGGCTACTTAATCCTCTTTGCACCTGTAGCAGTCAAGGGGGGGAAGCCATCATTTTTTATTTTGTTAGTACGCCAAGTTCAAGCATTAGTTCCTCTTTATTAATTTGATTATACACTATGCCCTTAAACGATTTTAGCTTCTTTCTGTCTCCTGCAGTGAGCACAGTCGGGCACTGGTTCTTTCGGTCGGCCGCACCTCTTTTCCTTTCGCCCACTATTCAGCCGTTGACCATACCTGAATGGGAATGTACCCCACTCCACCAGGGCGAGACAGTCGAGCGTAGATACGGAACAAACAGGAGAATCCGGCAGGGACTCTGTTCAGCCCTCCCATTATGGGCAACACAAGCACAGCCCACACAAGCCAGTCACGCAGAAACAACATGTGCATAAAAAAATTCAATGCTACCCGAAAACCCTGCCGGTGAGAGTGAGAGAAAGACGAGAGCCCCTCAACCGTTGAACATTGCAACTGGCACACAACTTGAGGCGCCTCCGCTAAACTCACCGGACTGTTCCATTTAAGACCCCGCTGCATCGTTACCCCCCCGGTCCTTACCATATAAGCCCCCATGGACGAGCAGAGGAGACTCTGTTCAGCCTCATTATGGGAACACAGCAGCACCCAGCAATCAGAACAACGTCATCAAATTCTGTGACAACAGCAGGTGCCGGTGAGAGTGAGAGAAAAGAGAGCGCATGAATCAGCATTCGGGCTACACAGGGACTCAGGGCATTGTGGTCCTTACCATATAAGTGGAGCCATTTCTTTTTTCATCAATGTTCTTTTTGGAGAGCAGTGGCTTTCTCCTTGCAACCCTGCCATGCACACCAGTGTTCTTCTGATGGTGGACTCATGAACATTAACATTAGCCAATGTGAGAGAGGTCTTCAGTTGCTTAGAAGTTACCCTGTGGTCCTTTGTGACCTCGCCAACTATTACACGCCTTGCTCTTGGAGTGATCTGTGTTGGTTGACCACTCCTGGGGAGGGTAACAATGGTGTTGGATTTCCTCCATTTGTACACAATCTGTCTGACTGTGGATTGGTGGAGTGCAAACTCTTTAGTGATGGTTTTGTAACCTTTTTCCAGCCTGATGAGCATCAACAACTCTTTTTCTGAGGTCCTCATAAATCTCCTTTGTTCGTGCCATGATACATTTCCACAAATATGTGCTGTGAGGAGCAGACTTTGATAGATCCCTGTTCTTTAAATAAAACAGGGGGCCCACTCACACCTGATTGGCATCCCATTGATTGAAAACACCTGACTCTAATTTCACCTTCAAATTAGCTGCTAATCCTAGAGGTTCACATACTTTTATGAGTATAAGATTTTTGTCTCATTTGTTTAACTGGGTTCTCTTTATCTACTTTTAGGACTTGTGTGAAGATCTTATGATGTTTTAGGTCATGTTTATGCAGAAATATAGAAATTTCTGAAAGGGTCCACAAACTTTCAAGCACAACTGTATTTTTTGTTGCTTGCTGTACCACAGCATTTCAAAGCATTTGTATGCAAAATGTATTTTTTTTCTTAATTACTTTTCAAAGCAATTATGTGTATGAGCTGTTATCTTTTGTGGTCTGTTTACGTAATGGAATCTGCTATCATATAGAAATGAACAAAGCATATAAGGAAGTGTCATATTTGCATCGTAGTGTCATAACTTTAATAGCCCTAAGTTCAAGTTTTCTTCCCATGGTCTCTTTATTGTGGTAATGTCCTAAATAACACATCCTGGTAATTGTAACATGATCCCTGAACCCCTATCTGGTAAATTATTCATAAATACTGAGGTAAGACTGCATGTGTAAAAGGGATAACTGTATCTTGTTTGTGATTTTGTGTATGTCTGTGTGTGCGTGCTCAGTGGCATTAAAGGCATGGAGCTGGAGTGTTTGTTTCCCGCTGACCCTGCACAAGCCAGCACCTATGAGACCAGACGCACCACCAGACACGTCATCTTCACTGCAGAGACGCACAACTTCCCCACAGGTCAGAGCTCAAAAAGCATCCGACAATAATTTGGTGTATTACAAATATAATCTGTAGTCATGACAGGTTGCTGGGAATGGGATAGTGCATAACGCCCAGCTTTGTGGTTACTGGAAATCTCATCTTTAATAAAAGGAGCCAGTCACTAACTGGTTAAAAGCCCAAACGCAGATGTTGGCTGCTGTTTACGAAAGTTCTCTTAACAGACACAATGTATAGTTTTCTCTCCAATGCAGAGAGTAACTTTAAGTCATTCAGATGACACGTTAAGCAGAGAAGGTGAATCCTCTTTATTTTTCCAGCTTGTTAGAGGCAGCACAGTAGAAACAGCTGTGAAAATGGCTGCAAGTTGCAAGCTGGTTATTAGTTGCGTGTTCTCACATGCCCAATCCTCTGCGTTGCGTGATGACTCAAAAACAATTTTGCAGTGCAGAAAAACATCCTTTTTGGCGCCCATATTAAGTTCCACAGCATTTCTCCTCCCACTGCAATGTCCTCCACTTGGACACACTTGCATGCTGTCTCATCCACAGACATGCCAGGACATTAAATAAGACAGATCCTTCATATTTCTTTCTGTGTGTGTGTATATATATATATATATATATATATATATATATATATATATATATATACATACAGAAAGAAATATGAAGGACCTGTGGGACTGTGGTGACCTAGCAGTTAAGGTACTGGACTGTGGACCAGAAAGTCCAGGGTTCAAATCCCATCTCTGTCAAGCTGCTACTGTTGGCTCCTTGAGCAAGGCCCTTAACTAACAGTGGACTAGCAAATACTCTTTCAAGGTACAGAAGATCAGTTCCCATGAACTACTGAGCCACTCTTACCTTCCACTCTGTGACTGTGCACCTGCCATGGGAAAGGATTCTCTTCATGTTGGAAATATAATGATGATTTTAGCCAGAGAACCCAAGCTGGATTCTCTCAATTTGCTGATTTTTAATGCAGTCAATGTGTTGTCTCAAACTCCTAGGCGTTGCTCCATTCAGTGGTGCTACCACAGGTACCGGAGGGCGAATCAGAGATGTGCAGAGTGCTGGTCGGGGTGGTCATGTGATAGCAGGAACTGCTGGGTACTGCTTTGGTAATCTCCACATTCCAGGTAGGTCAGGCTTTCTGATTTTTAGGTCATTGCTTATGGGTTAATTCATTTAAATTGAATATATTCCTTAGCTGTGTTTAGAATTACGTACTGCATAGTGTCATTCTGAAACTTTGTGATGGTAACAGTGCAGAACAAGTATTGACATTTAAATATTCTGTTCTTCAAAGCATTATGGCAGGATTTTCCTGTCCTTATTTTTAAACTCCTTTGCGCCCAATTGTTTGCCCCAAGTACCATTTTTGTATTCATGACAATTTATTTTCCTAATTTACTGCAGGGTTTGCACTTCCATGGGAGGAGAAGGGGTGGGAGTACCCCCCCAGCTTTGCCGCTCCTCTACAGGTGGCTATTGAGGCCAGCGATGGAGCCTCAGACTACGGCAACAAATTTGGGGAGCCAGTGCTGGCCGGTACGAGACACTGGAAACTATTTTTGAATTTAATGTAATACTACTGATCAGTTTGCTCTTGTTCTCAACAGAAATGTCTTGTAATTTTTCCGTTTATTTCCTTTAAGGCTTTGCCAGGTCCTTTGGAATGCGCTTGGCCAGTGGGGAGCGTCGCGAATGGATCAAGCCAATCATGTTCAGTGGTGGGTTGGGCTCCATCGAGGATGCGCATGTGAAGAAAGAGGAGGCACAGCCAGGTACAAAATGGAACGTGATGGTCTGTGTGGAGTCTGAATGTCCTCCTTGTGTCTGTGTGGGTTTACTGTGGGTACTCCGGTTTCCTCCCACAGTCCAAAGACGTGTATTAGGTTAATTGATTACTTCGAAAATATATATATATGACTAGCTTCAAAGTAACTTTGTGTAGGGATATAACCTTGTGTCTGTCGTTAACATGGCCATTGATACTGATAGCGACATTTACTAAACCAAATAAACAGATCATGTAAACACAATGGCCCAGGTGCTTGGTGACTCACAGCTTCAGTCTTGGTCCTAGTGCTTTATTTAGCTTTGTTTTCTGCACAAATTTTCACTTAAAGAATCAACAATGCATGAAAATTTACCGGCTCTTCCAAACTTTTGCATAACTGTACATCTGCAATACTCTGACTCTGAGCAGACCCAGGATTACCTTATTATTATCTTTTTGAGTGTTTGTCTGATTCTATATGTGATTTTTTCTGTTTGTTTTCTTAGGTATGGGCGTGGTGAAAATAGGAGGTCCTGTGTATAGGATTGGTGTAGGAGGAGGGGCTGCCTCCTCTGTACAGGTAAATTCAAACTTGATTTTGAATTCCAAGGCTTCAAGACTTCAGACTAGAGTTGACGTACCAATTCAGTTCTTCAGCTTGGTGCTCTGTGGGGTCTGTGTGTGGGTGTGTGTGGGCGCTTTAGGTGCAGGGTGATAACTCAAGCGAACGGGATCTGGGTGCAGTGCAGAGAGGGGATGCTGAGATGGAACAGAAGATGAATCGGGCTCTCAGGGCATGTTTGGAAAGAGCAGCTGGAAATCCAATCTGTAGCATCCATGACCAGGGTGCAGGAGGCAATGGTAATAAAAATAATATTGATATTAAAGACTTCATGGCAAACCTAATCATGAGACACATTTTTAGCCCAGTAACATTTGTGTAGTAATCTTGTCACATAATGGACTTCATTGCTCATATTTGGCATTATTGGCAGTTAGCAAGACACACTCAATAAAGGAGGTGGGGACCACAGACCACTCCTCAGTACCTATGCTTTCTGGCTGATGTTTTGGTCACTTTTGAATGTTGGTGGTGCTTTCACACTCGTGGTAGCATGAGACGGACTCTACAACCCACACAAGTGGCTCAGGTAGTGCAGCTCATCCATGATGACACATCAATGCGAGCTGTGGCAAGACAGTTTGCTGTGTCTGTCAGCGTAGTGTCCAGAAGCTGGAGGTGCTACCAGAAGACAGGCCAGTACACCAGGAGATGCAAAATGACCTCCAGCAGGCCACAAATGTGCATGTGTCTGCACAAACAGTTAGAAACTGACTCCATGAGGATGGTATGAGGGCCCGACGTCCACAAATGGGGGTTGTGCTCATAGCTCAAGACCATGCAGGACGCTTGGAATTTGCCAAAGAACACCAGGATTGGCAAATTCGCCACTGGCGCCCTGTGCTCTTCACAGATGAAAGCAGGTTCACACTGAGCACATGTGACAGACGTGACAGAGTCTGGAGACGCCTTGGAGAGCGATCTGCTGCATGCAATATCCTTCAGCATGACCGGTTTGGCAGTGGGTCAGTAATGGTGTGGGGTGGCATTTCTTTGGAGGGCTGCACAGCCCTCCATGTGCTCGCCAGAGGTAGCCTGACTGCCATTAGGTACCGAGATGAGCTCCTCAAACCCCTTGTGAGACCATATGGTGGTGTGGTTGGCCCTGGGTTCCTCCTAATGCAGGACAATGCTAGGCCTCATGTGGCTGGAGTGTGTCAGCATATACTGATTTTACTTTTGTACTCTCGTTATGCCCTGTGTGTTGTAGGAAATGTGCTAAAGGAGCTGAGTGAACCTGCCGGTGCTGTCATCTATAGAAGCAAGTTTAAGGTGAGCTTGAGTCAGCGAGGTCCTTATATGGATCATTATGTGCAAGGCTATGCTTGATTAAGCAAATATTCAGAAGACCTATCTATTGTTTTACAGACAGGAGACCCCACTCTCAGCGTTCTGGAGCTGTGGGGCGCAGAGTATCAGGAGAGTAATGCTCTGTTGCTCCGCCCATCTGATCGAAGTTTCCTAGAGAGGGTGTGTCAGAGGGAGAAATGCCCCGTTGACTTTGTAGGCAAAATTACAGGTGATGGCAAGGTAGGCATGAAAACTGGAGTAAGGTATTTATTTAGTAATTTCCTTCCGATTTATCTATGCTTATCCTGAGTCTATATGACCATGAGAAATATGTGTCTGTCCAAGGAATATAACACGTCCTGAGGAAATGAGTGCATTTTATATCTAGATAATAATGCAGTGTTATCACTTCGTTAATTAAGATATGGTGAAGCTTCAATAGAGCATTTTGTTTACAATTTTGAACTTCTGTTTCTAGTAATTTATTTTAAATGCAGGGGACTAGAGTATTTTTTTAAACACATAAACTTATAAAAAAATGTGCATTGTTTTGTATTGTTTACACATCAGAAATTTAAAAGGAATGTCTTTATTGTGAGAAAATCAAATCGTGAACTCGTGAATCGAATCGTTACACCCCTAATGTTGTCCATTTCAGTCTCTCAGACTGCTGTTGGAAATTAGATGGGTTGTCCTGATGTAGAGGAGAAATTGTAATACTAGCATCTCTACTCAGATACAACTACATAACCTCTGCATATTATTTCTTTTAGATGGTTCTTGTGGATGATGTGTCCAATGCTAATGCTGCAGCAGACCGAGGACGTAACCCTGTGGATTTGGAGCTTGACTGGGTGTTGGGAAAGATGCCCCAGAAGGTAAGAGGAGGTCTGAAACCTCTTGTTCTACCATGACAACTGAATACTGAATGTCATATCTGAACTGATTCTGATCCTTAACATGCTTGTAGAGATTCATTTCAGCTACTGTGAGAATGTCTATATTTTATCTTTATATGTACAGTATTGTGCAAAAGTCTTAGACCACCATTAGATTTGTTGTTTTTGTGACGCTATAATGACCATGTATAACAAATTGCCAATGATTAGACCCAAAAATTTCAAACAAAATCTCTGTTATCCTGACTTATGAAGCATAACTTTAGCCCAGTTTGGAGATTGATTAGCAACAGCAAAATCAGGTTTAAATTCTTGGCATGAACTCCTTTTATTAAATGAACAGTCCATGAATTGAGAGTAAACCATGGTGCGCCATCTGGTGGCTGTTTCTTTTTAGCCACGTCCTTATTCAATGGGGATTCCTTACTGCATCAGTTTGCTTTCTGCCTTATGCATTCCAGTCCCAAGACGTGATTAAATCATGTATCTCTCTTTCATTAGGAGTTTATACTGGAGCGTGTGATTTCCCCCCTGCAGCCTCTCTCTCTACCTGCAGGTCTGTCTGTTCTACCTGCTTTAGAGAGAGTCCTCAGACTGCCCGCGGTGGCCAGCAAGCGCTACCTCACCAACAAGGTTTCATGTTTACCATAGTATACCAATAGTATGCTTTGTATTACCTGGGAATATTGTGTTAAATGTCCTTTTAAAATAATCTGATAGAGCTTCTTCATCTTTTTTTAATCTCTTCTCCTCATCTCAGGTGGATCGCTCTGTGACTGGATTGGTTGCACAGCAGCAGTGCGTGGGACCTCTTCACACCCCATTGGCTGATGTGGCTGTGGTTGCTTTATCGGCCTTCAGCCTCCAAGGTGCCGCCACAGCCATCGGGGAGCAGCCAATCAAAGGCCTGGTTTCTGCAGCGGCTGGTGCGAGAATGGCCGTGGGTGAAGCCCTTACCAATCTGGTGTTCGCCCGAGTCACTGCTCTCAAGGTGGACTTTCATGCCTGATCAGTTTAATTGTAATGTTTTGAAGATATTGCTGTCTGGGTTCTTGGTCATCCAGGTCATAGTAGACTTGAGTGTTTGAGTTGAAGGCAACTGGGCTTCCAATTGGACTCCAATTGGGAATAGTTCTTGAAGACATTTCAGTTCAGTTGTAGAAGCTGATGGGGAGCCCCAGGTATTTAACTTCTAGTTGGGTTGTCACCTTGTAGGAGGTCCTGAGAGTCCTTGACCCATCCAGTTAATACTTGTGTTGTTAGGATGACGGGGACCAAGGTGTGACCCATTTTTCGAGTTGTTGACCTTGGTTCAGTGTTGGTTTTATGCCAGAAGTGGGCCTAAAGGGTTGTGTGTGCACGTTTTCTTCTCAGGACGTGAAGTGCAGTGGTAATTGGATGTGGGCGGCAAAGTTGACGCGGGTGAAGGGGCGTGTCTGTGGGAAGCTTGTGAGGCCATGTGCATGGTCATGGGTGAACTAGGCATCGCTGTGGATGGAGGAAAGGACTCGCTCAGCATGGCTGCTCGTGTTCGTGGGGAAACTGTCAAAGCACCAGGTAACGTTGTTGTAATGCATGTGTTTGTGATGATGATAGATCTGTATTTTGTTTTTATATATTCAGTACTGTACAGTCCATGCGTTCAATATAACATTGTTTTAGCAATGGTATTATGACCATATATAATTATTTCTCGGGCTGTTTATTAGAACACAACCAGGAAATACAGGAAATTGGTATGCAGTATTAAAAAACTGAAAACAAACAGAAAAAATAACTTTTGTAGACTACAGTATCAAGTATTTAGTGTGACCTGCTCTTACACTTGAGCAATAGCAGCGTCTGGCAGCTTCATCGGGATGTCAGGTTGACCCTTCAGTCTGAAGAAGCTTGATCAGGAATGTACTTTCTGGAAGGGTAGCAGCCAAGAAACCCCTTTTTCAGAAGGGGAACAGTGGGAAAAGGCTAACATGTGCTAAAGCTCAGAGATCAGTGGAAAAGTGTATTAAGGGAGTGACAAATCCGAGTTTGACGTTTTTGGATTGACAATATGTTATGTCTGATCATTACACCTTTGGCCTCAGACTTCTGCATGGTAATGTGTATATAAATGTGTGTTTGTACACAGATCTCCCATAGCATAAAAGTCACTGACAGGTAAATGAATAACTGGGTGATTCTCTGGGCAATGTTCTGCTGGGAAACCTTGGGTCCTGGTATTTACATGGCTGGTATTTTGACACGTACCACCTTCCTAAACATTGTTGCAGACCATGCAGACCATACACCCCAATAGCAACAGTATTCCCTAATGGCAGTGGGCTCTTTCAGCAGCATAAAGTACCCTGCCACACTGCAAAAAATGTTCAGCAATGGTTTGAGGAACATGAAAACGAGTTCAAGGTGCTGACTTGGCCTCCAAATTATCCAGATCTCAGCAACTGTGGGCTGTATTTCTAATATTTCTTTTAGGTCAAATGGGAGCAAGCAAAAAATGTGACCAATCATGACTGACAAAATAAAAATCATATGATTAAAGGGAGAAAAATTTGTTATGACTACCCTAGATGCGGTACAACAGTAAAAAGTGTACTATTGAAACTTTTTGTGTGTTTGGAAAGTACTACTAATTGTCTGTACTGCATTTGCAGCTTATTCCTATGCTCACATAAAGAAGATTAAAAATGGATCATTTAACATTTCAGGTTAAGTCTAACACCTCTTTTTGGAACATTTCAGGCTCTTTGGTGATCTCTGTGTATGCTGTGTGTCCTGACATCACCGCTACTGTCACTCCTGATTTGGATAATCCAGAGGACAAAGGTTAGTTTGGGCCATCATGGATGTGGGATGAAATGATGGATTTAAATCTCTGTACAGCTATGAGCTGTGTAACGTCCATTCAGACAGCGTCCATTTACATATACGCCCACGGTCCAGTAAGATTATGAGTTTAATTATTAAGGTAGTTAAGCTATTCAAACCATATATTACATTGGTAGATACTATAGCTGTTGTAGTACTGTAGTTAGAATGACACCTAACAGCACAGCCTCTGGAGCAGACTGAATACTGAGCAACGTTTGGCTGGTACTCCGCTCCTTATAAGCACCAAGATCATGATGAGCTTGTCTTACCACTCAGGTGAATTACGTGCACTGAATCTGCACTCTGCAGCACAAGAACTGTGCATGGACCGTGGGACAGTTGTGGATTTGTTTCTATTTGTGGCGGAAAGCTGACGTGCCATGGGAGAGAAACAAGTGGACTAAGAAGTACTGCAGCTTTGCTTCACAGCATAACAGAGAAACAGAAACTGTTGGTCTGCAATGCAGCAAACCACAGTTAAAAGCTTTCTCCAAATTCTGAAATATCTCCTGGCATTGTAAATTATACAGGACATTTTGTGCTGTCACAAAGACCCTCGTAGAATAGCTTCTCAGTCTATTAATGTGTCTATGAAGGTGAGGGAGAAGGAGTGGGGTAAGGAGAGGTTGACTGAATCAATATGCTGCATGCAGCATTACAGTGAGATAAGATTTTACCCATCTTAAATAGTAAAAAAAAAAAGAGCATCCATACATGGTGGTCAGTGTTGATTTTAAATAAATAAACGTACATGTACGTGCTGTTTAACAACCTCATCACGTTCTGTGAAACAGGTCGTTGATTGAAATGGTTATTGACCAGACATTACCATAGTCACACGGTCTTTTTATGCTAGTGTAATGTCAATATAAAGGGTATTTTCACAAGAATACTGCGTCCAGCGCTATGTAAATGCATCAGATATTGCTGAAAACCAGAGTGGAACGCTACCTTTTATCACCACCCAAAGCCTCAACTGTTCTACACTTCACTGCCGCTAGGAAATACACAACACCATGGATCTTGAATGAAAAACAACAAAAACTAGGACGAAATGAATTGACATTTTTATCAACGAATAAAAACAAGACGAAAATTTGGGTAGCGATCCAATCAGCAAAGCAGATCTTTGATGTTGAGTTTTGGTTATCACTTTACTATGTACTGTTATTATAATGCATGCATATAGACCTGAGCTTAGATCTTAATTAGATCTTATAATACCTCATTCATTCCAACTTGATTCTATTGAATATCTATTAAGTTTCACTATTGAAATGGAATTACTGAAATAAATTGTATGACCAGCACCTGTGTAACATGCTGTTCATTCAGCATCAAGATCACATAATGTACAGTTTCACGTAACGTATCCTGGAGGTTAGTTGTGGACTTTAGCGAGCCATAGTTGTATTGATGTGGATGCGTTTTCTCTCTGATGTCAGGTGTCCTGCTGTATGTTCCTGTGAGTGTGAGTAAATACAGGCTTTTTTTGGGTGGCTCTGCTTTTAGCTCAGTGTGTTACAATCAGCTGGGAGGGACTGTAGTCCAGACCTGGATCATCCTGAACTGCTCGCAGCCTGTTTTTAACACCCACCCAGTCACTCATCGAGGGTGAGGAACATTTCTTGTATCACAGCTTGTTTTGGCATCGTGGCGATTATAATGACGTCTGTGTGTGTTTTTGGAAGATCACCTGCTGAGTGCAGGGCATGATGTCAGCGATGGAGGACTTATTTCCTGTTTGCTGGAGATGGCCTTTGCAGGAAACCGTGGGATCGAGGTGGACCTGCCATTCAAAGGGGTTGAAGGTTGGTATACGATCTGAACAGACCTCAAACCTAGCAGACTTCCTCTTACAGTGTTAGCCTGTCTCTTTCTCTCTGTCAGTGATGGAGGCTCTGTTCTCTGAGGAGCTGGGTCTGGTCCTGGAGGTGTGTGAGAGGAACGTGATGACTGTGAGTCAGAGGTACACACAGGCTGGCCTGACCTGCCATGAGATTGGAACAACCTGTGGCTTTGGTCCCGATGCAATGGTGAGGTGTCAGAAGTTCTACCATTTTTCATACAGTGATTTTACAGTGCTTTGTCAGTTTTAATAGATTTTAGTTTAGAAATTAAAAGTATCAATAGAAATGCATTGACAGAATGTTCAGATTCAAATTTCAGCAAATATTCACAGACTCAGAACAGCTGTGCACGTTCATCCCTCCCCCCCGTCTCCATATGCATAATACATACATATATACTACCAATCCCGCGTGGGCAAAAGTACTTGGACACACACCTACATGTGGACAAAAGTACTGGACACAAGCCTACAGTGTGGCAAAAAAGTATTTAGTCAGCCACTGATTGTACAGGGTTCTCCTACTTAGAAAGATGAGAGAGGTCTGTAATTTTCATCATAGGTACACTTCAACTATGAGAGACAAAATGAGAAAAAAAATCCAGAAAATCACATTGTAGGATTTTTAAAGAATGTAATTGTAAATTATGGTGGAAAATAAGTATTTGGCCAGCCACAAACAAGGAAGATTTCTGGCTCTCACAGACCTGTAACAACTTCTTCTTTAAGAAGCTCTTCCTCCAATCGTTACCTGTATTAATGGCTCCTGTTTGACCTCATTATCGAAGGACACCAGGAAGAAAATTGTAGTCCTGCACCAGGCTGGGAAGAGTGAGTCTACAATAGGCAAGCAGGTTGGTGTGAATAAATCAACTGTGGGAGCAATTGTAAGACATACAAGACCATTGACAATCTCCCTTGATCTGGGGCTCCACACAAGATCTCATCCCATGGGGTCAAAATGATCATGAGAACGGTGAGCAAAAATCCCAGAACTACACGGAGGGAACTGATTAATGACCTGCAGAGAGCTGGGACCAAAGTAACAAAGGCTACCATCAGTAACACACTACGCCGAGAGGGACTCGGATCCTGCAGTGCCAGGCGTGTCCCCCTGCTTAAGCCAGTACATGTCCAGGCCTGTCTGAAGTATGCCAGAGAGCATATGGATGATCTAAAAGAGGATTGGGAGAATATCATGTGGTCAGATGAAACCAAAATACACAGCATTTCAGAAAAAAAACATTATGGAAACAGTAAAATATAGTGGTGGTAGTGTGATGGTCTGTGGCTGTTTTGCTGCTTCAGGACCTGGAAGACTTGCTATGATAAATGGAACTATGATTTCTGCTGTCTACCAAAAAATCCTGAAGGAGAATGTCTGGTCATCCGTTCGTGACCTCAAGCTGAAACGAACTTGGGTTCTGCAGCAGGACAATGATCCAAAACACACCAGCAAGTCCACGTCTGAATGGCTGAAGAAAAACAAAATGAAGACTTTGGAGTGGCCTAGTCAAAGTCCTGACTTGAATCCTACTGAGATGCTGTGGCATGACCTTCAAAAGGCCGTTCATGCTGCAAAATCCTCCAATGTGTCTGAATTACAACAATTCTGCAAAGATGAGTGGCCAAAATTCCTCCACAACGCTGTAAAAGACTCATCAAGTTATCACAAATGCTTGGTTGCAGTTGTTGGTGCTAAGGGTGGCCCAACCAGTTATTAGGATTAGGGGACAATCACTTTTTCACACAGGGCCATGAAGGTTTGGATTTTTCTCTCCCTTAATAATAAACATCTTCATTTAAAAACTGAATTTTGTGTTTACTTGTGTTGTCTTTGACTAATATTTAAGTTGGTTTGATGTTCCTAAACACTTAAGTGTGACAAAAAAATAGGAAATCAGAAAGAAGGCAAACACTTTTTCACACCACTGTACATGTGGAGGAAAAGTACTGGGACACAAACACACATGTGGCCAAAACTATTGGGACACAAACCCTCATGGCCAAAAGTATTGAGACACAAACTAACATTACAAGCACTGTTATACTACCTTCAAGAAATGCAGATCTAGTTAGATGTTCTGTTTTAAATCAGTGAGGATTGAAATAACTGATAAGGTTCTTGTCTTCAGGTCAAGGTGAGCCTGTGTGGACGGGAAGTGCTGAACGAGAGTCTGCCTACTCTCAGGTCATTATGGGAGAGCACGAGTTTCCAGCTGGAGCGTCTGCAGGCCAATCCATTCTATGTGCAGCAGGAAGAACAGGGACTTGCAACTCGCACCCAACCGTACCTCAATCTGACCTTTGATCCTGCTGAAACACCCATCGTTAAAGAGCCTGGTTAGTCAGAATTACTTGTATAGCTTCATATAATGTAACAAAGCACCCCCTGCAGCTCAGAGGCAAGAGCCACAGTTCCTCATGACCTGTTTTTGAGCCCCAGGCTGGGCTTGCAACGTGAAGATGAAGTTGTGCATTTGAGGGGCTGTGCGATGGACAGGCATCCCATCCAATTTAGCCTGTGTCCAATGAATTCCTGGACAGACTGTGTCCCCACAACCTTCACTAGAATACACTGGGTCAGAACTGTAAATTTCATTGGCAACAGTTGGCTGTGTCTGAGGGAGAGAGGCCGTGATGGACTGGCATCCCTTCCAGGGCATGCCAACACCTGTGCCCTGTCTCTGGGCCTAGGTTCAGAGCTCATTAGATTCAACATTCAAAAATCCATTTATGTGTGTGTCCTTGTGTGTCTGTGTTGCAATGTTGTGTAGCTGTCGGAAAGCCACGTGTTGCAGTCATCCGGGAGGAAGGCAGCAATGGAGATCGAGAGATGTCCGCCTCCCTCTTTATGGCTGGATTTGAGGTGAGCAAACATGCATGCGTAACAGTTTACACCCAGAAAATCTCTGTAAAAGTACGAACAACCTTATTTATTAATTATTGAACAAATGGAACATGAATAGCAGTTTGCACTTCGTGCAAGTTAATGTGAGGTTTCGCATTTACAGTCATACCTCGGCACTAGACCACTTTATCTCGGCACTCGTCTGTTGTTCAGCACTCAGCATCAAACCAATTTAAATATTAGTCAAAGACAACACAAGTAAACACACAATGCAGTTTTTAAATGAAGGTGTTTATTATTAAGGGAGAAAAAAAATCCAAACCTACATGGCCTTGTGTGAAAAGTGATTGCCCCCTCCTTGTTAAAGCATAACTTAAATATGGTTTATCAACACCTGAGGTCACTGTCTCTAGCCACACCCAGGCCTGATTATTGCCACACCTGTTCTCAATCAGGACATCACTTAAATAGGACCTGTCTGACAAAGTGAAGTACACCAAAAGATCCTTAAAAGCTACACATCATGCCGAGATCCAAAGAAATTCAGGAAACAACTGAGAAAGAAAGTAATTAAGATCTATCAGTCTGGAAAGGGTTATAAAGCCATTTCTAAAGCTTTGGGACTCCAGTGAACCACAGTGAGAGCCATTATCCACAAATGGCGAAGACAGTGATGAACCTTGCCAGGAGTGGCCAGCTGACCAAAATTACCCCAAGAGCGCAGCGACGACTCATCCAAGAGGTCACAAAAGACCCCCACAAACAACATCCAAAGAACTGCAGGCCTCTCTTGCCTCAGTTAAGGTCAGTGTCATGCCTCCCACCATCAGAGAGAGACTGGGCAAAACATGGCCTGCATGGCAGAGTTCCAAAATGAAAACCACTGCTGAGCAAAAAGAAGCTCGTCTCAATTTTTCCAGAACACATGTTGATGATCCCCAAGAGTTTTAGGAAAACATTCTGTGGACTGACGAGACAAAAGTTGAACTCTTTGGAAGGTGTGTCCCATTACATCTTGGTAAAGTAACACAGCATTTCAGAAGAAGAACATATAGCAACAGTAACATATGGTGGTGGTAGTGTGATGGTCTGGGGCGGTTTTGCTGCTTCAGGACTGGAAGACTTGCTGTGATAAATGGAACTATGAATTCTGCTGTCTACCCAAAAAATCCTGAAAGAGAATGTCGGGCCATCTGTTCGTGACCTCAAGCTGAAACGAACTTGGGTTCTGCAGCAGGACAATGATCCAAAACACACCAGCAAGTCCACGTCTGAATGGCTGAAGAAAAACAAAATGAAGACTTTGGAGTGGCCTAGTCAAAGTCCTGACCTGAATCCTATTGAGATGCTGTGGCATGACCTTAAAAAGGCTGTTCATACTGGAAAACCCTCCAGTGTGGTGGAATTACAACAATTCTGCAAAGATGAGTGGCCAATATTCCTCCACAACGCTGTGAAAGACTCATTGCAAGTTATCACAAACGCTTGGTTGCAGTTGTTGCTGCTAAGGGTGGCCCAACCAGTTATTAGGTTTAGGGGGCAATCACTTTTTCACACAGGTTTGGATTTCATTCTCCCTTAATATTAAACACCTTCATTTAAAAACTGCATTTTGTGTTTACTTGTGTTGTCTTTCACTAATATTTAAATTGGTTTGATGTTCCAGAACACTTAAGTGTGACAGACATGCAAAAAAATAGGAAATCAGGGAGGGGGCAAACACTTTTTCACACCACTGTCAAATGCTTTATACAGTGTGGATTTTCTGGGGATCTGGAACAGCTTCGTTCAGTTTACATTATTCATTATGGGAAAATCTCTCCCAGTACTCGTCGTCTTTGGCACTCGATCTTCTGGAACGAATGAACAAAGAGCACCGAGGTGCCACTGAACTCAGTTTATTTTTACATTCGCTGCATTTTGTAAGTGCAATCACAATCTTTATGTGCCGAGCGAAGAGTCTTGCTGAAAGCGAGAGATCTAGCCATTTGAACAGCGAGTGGCAGATCATTCCACATGATGTTCTTAGTAGGTTTTAATCAGTTACGCAAATGGAATTTTACCCTGTATAAACTGTTTTCTCTAGGTGTGGGATGTCACCATGCAGGACCTTTGTTCTGGCGCCATAACCCTCGACCCATTCCGAGCCGTCGTGTTTGTGGGTGGCTTCAGTTATGCTGATGTGTTGGGCTCAGCCAAAGGTGAACATGCCACACAAACACACCTAATCACCCACCTCATGTTCTCTTTTATGTTAAAACTATGGGTCTAAAATGCAAGCCCACTACCACAACGACCTGGGTTTGAGTCCTGGTGATGCCTTCCAATCGGGATAGGGCCTTTGTTGGGAATAATCGCCCGGCAACGATTTATATCTCGTTTTATATCCTGACGCTTTAATGTCTTCATTGGTTTACCTGTATGTTTTCCTTTTATTACCTTCACATTGTGTTTATACTCACACCAAATTTACATTAAATAAACAAGTAAAGTCAGTTGTTTCAATTGATAGCTCTTGTTGGGACCATGTTTTCTTTTTGTTAGCCAAGTCCAGTAGCTTTGTACAGTCTGTAAGCACTCCCTTTTTAAGATCAGACTCATTTTCATATTTAGATTTATGCCAGTATTTATTTTGACATGCAAATTGCAAGGTAATCATAATTTTCTCATGTTATTCATGTCAAACTGTCCTGATTTTCATCTCAGGCTGGGCGGCCACTGTTACCTTTAACACCCGTGTTTGTGAGCAGTTTGAGCGTTTCCGGGATCGTACCGACACCCTGAGTCTCGGAGTGTGTAATGGCTGCCAGCTCCTGGCCCTTCTGGGCTGGGTAGGAAAAGCACAGGAGGGAGGTATGATTGGAAAGAACACCTCCATAAAGTAACAAATTAGATCATTTTGTATGATTTTATTCTGAATAAGTTTGATCCTATCAGAAAGAGTTTTGTGTATGTAAAGATGTCTGAATATGTCTCACTCACTGTCCTGTACCCTCTGCTCCACACTCTGGCAGTCTCTGCAGGATCAGAGGTGACCCTGACTCATAATAAATCAGGACGGTTCGAGTCCCGCTTTGTCAGTGTGGGTATTTTACCTTCCCCAGCCATTATGCTGAAGGGCATGGAGGGATCTGCTCTGGGGGTGTGGGTCGCCCATGGAGAAGGTGAGACGATCTTCACTAAAAAAGTACCACACTAAAAATGTATGCGTCACTTAACGTCTACGAAGCGTTCTGTGAAATTTCACATTATGTAGCGTTGATGATGTCAGAACACCGTATTATATACTCTACTTAGCAATGCTATAAAGGATGGTGTAGTGTACCTGTATGGACTAAAAAGCCAAGATGTGCATCAGAGCAAAAACCAAGCCATAAGGAGGAAAGAACTGCCTGTAGTGCTCAGAGACAGGATTGGAGGCAGATATCTGGAGAAGGCTGTCAAAAGGCTTCCTTGTGCTGCACTGAAATAACCTGTGAGCACAGTGACCTCCGTAATTCTTAAATGGAAGACGTTTGGAAAAACCAGGACTCTTCCTAGAGCTGGCCACCCAACCAAAATGAGTAATAAAGGAAGACTGACCTCGGTAAGAGAGGTGACCAAGAACCCAATGGTCACTCTGGCTGAGCTCCAAAGATCCTGTGTGGAGATGGGAGAAACTTCCAGAAGGTCAGCCATCACTGCAGCACTCCACCAATCTGGGTTTTATGGCAGAAAGAAGCCTCTCCTCAGTAAAATACACATGAAAGCCTGTCTGGAGTTTGCTAAAAGTCACCTCCAGGTGGGCCTTCATGCACTTAATTTGCAGCTTCGAAATGCCATGATCGCCATAACACTTAAGAAGATGGTAAGATGGACGTGTTGTTTTTGTTAGACGGACGCCTGTTGTATTGTACTAACTTAATACAGCAGCGTTGATCTCCTCCTCCTCCTCCTCCTGTGCAGGTCTGATGCAGTTTTCCTCTCCCGAGGCCCAACAGAAGCTGGTCAGTGCTTCCCTTGCCCCTCTGCGCTTTGTGGATGACTCCGGGGCCCCCACAGAGACCTACCCCATGAACCCTAATGGTTCTCCTCTGGGCATAGCAGGTATTTGCTCTCCTGACGGGCGCCACTTGGCCATGATGCCCCACCCTGAGCGCACAGTGCTTGGCTGGCAGTGGGCATGGGCACCCACACCTCTCAGATCCTCAGTGCGTTCCTCGCCCTGGCTTCGCATGTTCCACAATGCTGCTGCTTGGTGTCATAAATCTGCTGAGTGAGCATGCTATGTAATGCCAGACTACTGTTACATGTGTGAAAGTACCTTAAACTTGTGAATGCTTCAGGTGAAGTATACAGTTACAAAACCAACTTTACAAATACCAGCGATCTTACACAGGGTAAATTACCAAGAATGCTACAACCGAAAATAGAGGAACTCTTGGATATATACTGCCATTTATGTATCTAAATCATTTCCGGAAAAACTGTTTTGAGGATAATGTGATGTTTTGGGTTTCACTTTGTACAAATGCTGGTTGAGGACCAAAATTAAAAAATGTTTCCCTTTATGTGTGTTGCATCTCCATACACTGAATAAATTACATAAATTAGTTTAGCATGAACAAATGTATTGCTAATAATAATAATATCCATTTTAGTGTTAAATCACTTCATCTAACTATCTATTTAGTGTTTAACAGGCTTAATTGTTATGCACAGTTGTGCCCAGATTGCCAAGCAGAGGGATACAGCTGAGCCCCTCAAATTGTGTGTGCCCCAGTATGACAAGTAACCTAGAACCGCCCCTGCCATAGCGATTCACCATGGCAGGTAGGATGGCTTCCTTCCTCCTCTCCTCATGCGTAGGCACTCATGGCTATATGAATGCCTGAGGCACCGTTGGGTCTTGAAACCCACATCTCCTCCACAGTGGGAGCTGGTGACTTGCCATTGCACTACACAAGTGATCATACACAACCGATGCTGATGAAATAATCCACTAAAATATGGATAAGAATTAAATCATACTGGTGTTGATTTGTTACATGTGATTTAAAAAGGATCAGCAAATGTACAATGACCCCAAATGTGTGCCAATAAAGGTAGAAAAAAATCAATTTATTAGAGACTATACATCTAAACTGCATCAGGAAGGTATAAGAATTTGTACAAACTGTAGATGATTGGATCCATAAATGAAAGTCTGCTGCAAAGACCGAAAGAAGCAGGAAAGTGGTAAGTAAGCAAACTAAACTCTTCTTTTACTGCACAAGCCTGATATTGTAAGAATTAACCAGTATCTGTAGGTAGCAAGATCAATCAGTTGTTTACACTTTGGTTCCAGTTGTCTGTGTAATTCTGAACAACCTTGCTGACTGGATCACACTTTTCTCTTCACATGCAATTCCGTTCACATAGTGCAATATGTATTCAGTCGTACGCAAACATTTGGGCAAATTCCATGTTACGTTGATTTTGTAAATGCTGTGCAAGGAACAACCACATTCCTGCATGTCTTAGGAACCTTAAACAATGAATTGAAATCTGAGACCTTCTGAAAACAATAGTGGATCACCTGGAAACGTACAGTACTGTGCAAAAGTCTTAGACCACCGTTAGGTTAGATACACCATTGTTTTAGCAATGGTATATTGACTGTATATAATTGTCACTCTCTATTATAATTCAACCAGAAAATACTGAGCATTTGCATGCAGTATTAAAAATTAGCTCCTGTAGGCTACAGTGGCAAATATTTAGTGTAACCTCCCCTTACACTTGACCAGTAGCAGCCTGTGGCAGCTTCACTGGGATGTCAAGTTGATCCAGGAGCGATTCTAGGATCAGAGGTTTTTTATGGTGCTGAGCACCCAATGAGACCAGCAAATGTTAGACTGTCATTCCCACACTGAGTTTTTGGGTAATGGGGAACCACTGTGACGGGAAAGACACCAACAAATCTGAGAAAACTTCCTTTAACGCTGAGCCTGTGAGCCACAAAGTCATCACTTGGTTTCATACCATTTGTGAGGCAAGGGGGACAACGGTATTTTCGTTGTTAAAATAATATGCTTTCTATAGTTGTACCATTTTTTTCAGGTTATCAGAGACAAAACTTCAAACGATTACTTTTACGCTTATTTTTTAGGGGTACACCTCTAAAAAGGGGCGATAACACACTCAAGAGTTGACCCTTCTACAATCCAAAGATTCAGGAATGGTCTTTTTGGAAGGGTAGCAACCAGTAAAACCACTTGTTTTAGAATGGAGCAGGGTGAAAAAGCTATGCTAAGCTCACCAAGGATTGGAATAAAGATTGGTGGAAAAGAGTATTACGAAGTGGTGAAGAATCAAAGTTTTTTTTTGGGGTCCAGTCGTCGACACAATATGGCCGTAATATTTGCTAAACCAACAAATCTACCGGTGGCCGGAGAGTTTTTGCACACGCGCATATATGCCTTGCATTATGACGTATAAACGTGTGCATTAAAATAAGCAGAAATGTGACACCGAGCTACGTCCTTGGCCAGCTTTGTGTTTGAAACTCATGAAACCACTGTACAGTCATTTCAGCCAGGGTGCCAAACTTTTGGCACAAGATCGTATAAGGTGTGAACTGAATTACGTGCGACTCTTCCTTCGCAGCAGTCAGATAAGACACTAGGACAGAGCTCCTCCAAGTGGTCCTTTTTGGTCCTCCACATTACAGTGTATCTGATAGTATTCCTTGTTTCGACCGTTTGTGGTCCTTGCTGTCCTCCCTGGCGCCATCTGCTGGTTGATGTTGATGATGGAGAACAGGAGGAGGCAGACCACCACTAGGTCATCCATTAGGCCCCAGTGACCAGCTGAAAGGATCAGGCATGGGTTCGAATGGGGGAAAAATGGACGCAGCTGCACCGAACCCACCACACAGAGCCACTCTTAGCAGAAGAGCCACACCAGAGTGGTGAATGTTGCTCAGAGCTCGAAATGAGAGCAGGGCAGGAACAAGTGGAGTGTCGCACAGGTAGTCGCTGACGCTCTTAGAAAGAAAGGCAAATGTGTAAGCTGTTTCAGCTAATTTTCTAATCTATAAGAGATGAAATATGGTTTTAGTTGGGGGTTTATGGTCTACCTACTGCTAAAATAACAGACAAACAGCCTTTATACATACACCGAACAGTCATAAACATTTAAAACCACCTGCTTAATGTTGGCATAGATCCCTTTTTGTGCCGCTAAGGTTCTGACCTTGTCGAGGCATGAAGCTCAACAAGGTCTCTGAAGGTATGGTATCTGACCCATAGCAGATCCCACATCTCCTCCATCTTATTGAGATCTGGGGAACTTGGTGGTGCTGGCCAGGTCAACATCTTGAATTTTTTTTTTTTTTATCAGTAACCATTCCTGAACAATTTTTGCAGTGTGGCCAGGAAACATTATCCTGATGAAAGAGGCCACTGCCATTGGAGAGTATCATTGCCTCGAAGGGTCACATTGGCAGTGTATGTAATTCACATCACCTTTATACTTTTAATGTTATGGCTGATCGGTGTACTGGTATGCACAGTTTAACGTCCATCCAATCAATTTTCGTTCGCTTTACAACGTCCTTAAGAATTATAATAGGAAAAAAAAATCTGTCTTATATACAGTGGGGCAAAAAGTATTTGGTCAGCCACTGATTGTGCATAGTTCTCCTCCTTAGAAAGATGAGAGAGGTCCTGTAATTTTCATCATAGGTAGCACTTCAACTATGGGAGACAAAATGAGAAAAAAAAAAAAAATCCAGGAAATCACATTGTAGGATTTTTCCAGAATTTAATTGTAAATTATGGTGGAAATAAGTATTTTGTCATACATTTGGTTCAAACTCATTTTGTCTCTCATAGTTGAAGTGTACCTATGATGAAAATTACAGACCTCTCTCTCACCTATAGTCCCTATTTGGATCATTGATATATGGTAGTTCTTATAGGGGTAATAGAGGTCATGAAGTAGAACTCCCCTTCGTGGTGCTCCAGAATAGCGTTTGTTATAGTCTTTAATGTGAGCCTGTATCTCTCTCTCTTTCCTGTCTGATCTGTTCTCATGGAAACGCTGATATATTACACACACCTAAAAGGCAGACAGAAGATTGAATGAAACCTGATCGTTTTGAAATGATAGAAAAAAGGAACTCCGCAGTAAGCTTTTCATATAGTACAGCAGTCTACACTCACCGGCCACTTTATTAGTTACACCCGCTCAACTGCTTGTTAACGGAAAGTTCTAATCAGCTAATCACATGACGGAAGCTCAGTGCATGTAGGCATGTAGACATGGTCAAGACGACCTTCTGAAGTTCATCAGAATGGAGAAGAAAGGTGATTTAAGTGACTTTGAACGTGGCATTTTTGCTGGTGCTAAACTGCTGGGATTTTCATGAAAAGGCATATCTAGGGTTTATAAAGAATGGCCCAAAAAAGAGAAAATATCCAGTGAGCAGCAGTTCTCTGGGTAAAAATGCTTTGTTGATGCCAGAGGTCAGAGGAGAATGGCCAGACTGAGGTATATAGAAGTGCATCTTTGAGAGCTTCAAACTGGAAGCAGATGGGCCACTGCGTCAGAAAACCACAATGGGTGCCACTCCTGTCAGGAACAGATAACTGAGTCTACAATTCACACAGCCTCACCAAAATTGGACAAGTGAACATTGGGAAAACATTGCCTGGTCTGACAAGTCTCGTTTTTTCCCGACATTTGGATGGTATGGTCAGAATTTGGTGTAAACAACATGAAAGCATGGATTCGTCCTGCATTGTTTCAACTATTCAGGCTGCTGGTGGTGTAATGATGTGGGGGATATTTTCTTGGCACACTTTGAGCCCCGTAATACCACCACTACTGTTTCAACACCACTGCCAACCTGAGAATTGTTGCTGACCATGTCTGTCCCTTTATGACCACAGTGTACAGTGTATCTTCTGATGTTTACTTCCAGCAGGATAACGCACCATGTCACAAAGCTCAAATCATCTCAAACTGGTTTATTGAACATCTTGACAGTGAGTTCACTGTACTCCAATGGCCTCCACAGTCACCAGATCTCAGCCTAATAGAGCAACTTTGGGATGTGGTGGAATGGGAGATTCACAACATGGATGTGCAGCCGACAAATCTCCAACAACTGCATGATGATATCATGTCAATATGGACCGACACGTGAGGAATGTTTCCAGCACCTTGTTGAATCTCTGCCATGATGAATTAAGGCAGTTCTGAAGGCAAAAGGGATCCAAGGTGGTACTAGCAAGGTGTACCTAATAAAGTGGCTGGTGAGTGTATAGTACTGTCTAATGCAGCAAGTCCACTGTTTACAGTCTCTGCTAAAGAGCATTTTAATGAATTACAAGGTGTAATTTACAATGTGCCTCCTACCTTCTGTCTGCATAAAGGGCAGCTGATAGCATCCA
Organism: Ancistrus triradiatus; assembly: GCA_025084515.1. Lineage (NCBI taxonomy): Eukaryota > Metazoa > Chordata > Actinopteri > Siluriformes > Loricariidae > Ancistrus > Ancistrus triradiatus. Next base: position 3,502 of record JAJAGP010004228.1, on the reverse strand, counting down.
ACCAGCAGCTGTGCTTCCAGTAAGATATTAGACAAGGTGCTGGAGAGAAAGACAAGAATGTTGTAAATATATCATTATATCCACAATTGCTGCACCATATAGTCATTTGTTTATTGTGTTATGCAAGTCTTATGCAAACATTTTGAATATTTCTGGTTAAATATTACTTGATTTCTAAATTAAACAATTTGAACACAGCCAAATTCCAATACAATTCAAACGAATATGAATGCACCATAAACGGTTATTAGCTGAATCTAAGGTATTGGGATAAATCAAACATGAAACCTGAATAAGTGTTTGGACATCCTTTGAGATTCCACTAATGGTTTTTGAAAGGTCTCAGAATTTCATTAACGTCTTACGCCTTGATAGAAGTCAATTCCATACACAGTTTAATTTCCCTCTAAGTGCACAATATACGAATCCATTGTTTAATAGGAGTCATTAATCATCCTCTGCTGTCAATACCCATGAGTGCTATGATGCAGGTCAAATGTGTCCAGAATGAGCTGCATCAAAAGGTTTTTCAGCTTCAATAAGTTGAACCAGAGGTCATAGAGTTGACAGTTTCAGAGACTTGCACTGCCTGTACTGAAGGACTTATCACAGGTCAAGCAGCTTATCATATGTGAGAGAGGGTTAGTTACAAGCTAGCTGCATGTAAGCGTTCCTGTTGACCGAGTTGGGCAATGGTTTAACTGCAGATTTGTAATTTATGATCGTTGTCTAGAAAACACTGGAAGAGTTGAATTGCTTAAGCGCTGTCCTCACTGTGTTCACTGCCGGTCATAAAAACTATCATGGTATTATCATGGTAAGTTTATAAAAGGCCTGCCAGGTCACACTATCAGAAGGATGGTAATATTGTATAAATATTGGCTCACTTACAAACTGTTATCCAAGATCTGGTCCAAACTCTGCCCTGTTTGGCCCACAGAGCTTGTGTAGAGCAGGTTTAGTGGAAAATTTAAAGAAAAGAAATTCTGAGGAATGCAACAAATGTAATGTTAATTACTGATGTAATGTTATTTTGCTGGATCCTGTGTGGAAGTGAGCTTTGTGATTGAATAGGCTGCGAATTATACCAATTATTATGCCCTTAATAATCCGAAAACTGCAGAAAATCACATTTTTGTCAGTAATCTGATCAACGAGTATACAAGCACTTGAGTAATCAGTTAATAGGAAACCTCCGGGTTTACATAAACTTCAAAATGTAATATTAAACTAAAAAGGTGCATTTCCTGAATAAAATGTGAGTGTGATTGCCACTCTGCAGTGGTTGACCATGAGCGTACCTAAGGGGCCCCAAGGGCATCACATGTCAACTCAGAGTGCACCCGGGATCATGCCTGCCGAAATTCGTAGATATAGCTCAACAAGTGACCGAGTTATGGTCAGTGCCCTGTTAGGGTCCCCAGGGCCCAGCTGGGGATGTCTGGGTCCCCTAGGGCATCACATGTCACCTCAGAGTGCACCTGAGACGAAGCCTGCCAAATTTCTTTTTGCGTAGGTTGAAAACTGACTGAGTTACGGTCAATGACATGCAAGGGGCCCCAGTGCCCAGCCGGGGACCTCAGATACCTCATGGGCATCACATGTCACCTTAGATTGCACCCGGGACTAAGCCTGCTGAATTTCGTGGTCGTAGGTCAAAAACTGACTGAGTTACGATTCGTTAACATTGGGCCTATTGATTTTCTATTGGAAAATTTTGGACTATTGGAAAACAAAGTCCATCCGAAAAGTCCTGTACAAGCACACCATTCTCGACCAGACCAGACCAGACGCATTGGCGCTGGAATGGGGTTGATATCTCGAAAATTGCGGCAGTTGATAGATTGACAAAAACGTGGAATAAAAATAAGACTTTCGGATAACATTCGTGTGATTGCCTCTGTAGGCAATCACACTACTACTACTACTACTACTATTACTAATAATAATAATAATAATACTTTCGGATAATAATAATAATAATAATAATAATAATTAATAATAATAACAATAATAATCCAATTATTAATTTTCTCGAGTATATACTGCACTTTCAGAGTCTCCACAAAGTGTTCGATAGCCGTTTTGCTGCCTTTGAATCCGTAGCGTGTTTAATTCCAGGTTAATTCCAGAGAGATGAAAAATTACCTAAAGTCAGTGGTAAAAGAGTCTTCAGAATATGCAAACCTGGTTATCGTGGGGGAAGGCTTGAGCACATGCATAGACTGAAAACCGATTACAGTCGGGTAACTGGTATACATGCTATGAGTAATCCAATTACTGGAGTAAAATCCACTTCTCTATATCGGATTTCATAATCTGATTTCTAGATTGGAGTATGCTGTATACATGACCACTTGAATAATCAGATAACTGCAGAAATCAGACTATGGTCAGATTATTAAGTGCATGTAAACCCACCTGAACCCACACACATTTTATTTATACTGTTACAGTTGAAAACGATAAAGTATTGCGTATAACGTGTTTAAGTTGCCCTACATTTGCTGGCATAATTGTCCATAGCTTGCTTGTAAATATGACTACATTAAGTAAATATTTCAGAACAAAATTTGGTTTGATTTAGTTTGGTTATTTACTGAAGTATTTCTTCTGCTTTTAGAACTCTACTTAACACTCAGCATATTTTATTGTAAAGTTAATGTAGCAGACTCTGAGATAGACCAGTAAGGCATATTTAATGACAGTGCAAATTTATACGGAAATCATCTTCATAATGGATCTCAATTAAGATTCTGTTAGATGAGATCATGCTATACTCGTTGTACTTAGGAAAGGAAACCTACGCCATTATATAGTGTGCCATCTACAGGTCATTCATGGAATTGTTGAACATACTAAATCCAAAGCCTATAAATACATTTAATACAACAATACATTTGGTAGCACCATTGGCACCCCCATTAAGAATTGTTCTGTTTTAAATTTTACTTGTTATTGTCCCAAGGAGAGATGATGATGTTGCCTGGCCAAACCAGGGAAGCCAAATGATAAAATACAAACAGTACACTGGTGAGAATATGGTACCTGTATGGTCATGTCTAACTGAACCTGTTTGCTGTGTAGAGTGATGTCATCAAATGGCTAAAGTATAGACTTATACAACATCACATTTAGAAAGTTATGAAAAGACATAATATAAATAGTCAAGTCCAAGCTTGTGCATTAAACAGGAATTTTCCTAGACTGCATTGGAGCTGAAGTTAAATTAGACACATAGCCATTTCTGTTCAAAGTGCAACTATGAAGGGGAGCAAGTAAAACAAAACAGTCCTGTATCTTCAAAACTACTGCAAAATGTCAGTTTCTTAAGAGCTGAGAACGTGACCATTTCTGTCTCTCTCTGTGATCTGTACAAGGTGCAGTGAAAGCAGTTGCTGTAGCAACTGTTAATATTAAACATGGTGCCGTGTGCTGTATCTGGGTCAGGTGACTCTGAGTGAGCATCTCCTCTATTGGCTCTCACTCACTCCACATCAGA